>JAMFTS010001453.1:0-26486 GCA_028095005.1 Rhynchospora pubera
GACATATTTCTAATTATCTAATTTTGACAGTGGCATAAACCTGATTAATCCTTATAATAAACATATATACCATGTTTTTAAAAGATTCAAATACTTACAAATATGCACATAAAATAAAAATATATATTTTTGAATAATAAATGAAATTTCTAAATAAGATGTTAAAAACATATAAATAAATTAATTCACGTGATAATTATATGGCCATCCTCGGTGAACTAGATTTTTCAGCCATTCAGAGTTTGCTCAAATCAATCAACAACTATTCATAATTTTGAAAGAATAATCTTATTGTGGAGAGAGAGTCCATAAAAAAAAATTAGTTCACTATAGAAGTTGCCTCAAGAGCTCGAATATATAAACTATGAGAGTATTTAAAGAAAATTGTTCATTCAAATGATGGATACTTAACACATGAATAAATCCAAATGCAAATGAGAATTGTTTCTTACAATCATACTCTTGTGCAATCACGCAATTCAACATCCGGTCATCCCCCTTTCTCCTTCTCCCTCTATTCATGCTCCCTCTCTTCTCACCCTACTTGTTTGTTTGCGCTCTCTCTTCTCTCACTCTACTTTTCTGTCCGCGCTCCATCTTCCCTCATTGTACCCCTCTATCCGCACTCCCTCTCCCTTGCGCTGCACGCATCTCCCTTCGCTCTTCTCTCCTCACATCTCGTCGCCCTTTTCTCTCATCCCCTAACTTTGTCTGCTCCCTAACCATGTATCTTTCTTTATTTTGCTCAACTCTCTCATCATCAATCCATCTCCCCTCTGATATAGGAAGAAAGAAGTAGAGATAAAAAAATTCAGAAAAGAAAAGATTGTTTAGATCTGATTCTGTTTAAGTTTTGGAGTAGCTAAATTACTATAAGGGAGTAAATATTTGAATATAAGAGTGTAACTTAGTTATATATATAGAGTTTTGCTATGGTGAGATGCATCACAAAAAACCTTCCGTGAGATGCGATCAAAACACATGAATCTGATTCAAAATGACTGATCCAAATCATCTAATATGATCTCTCTATTGAAATCTCCATGCAGACTAAATTTTACATTTTTTCAGAATTTTTAAATATTTTTTCAGATTTTTAAAAATGACAGTTTTTTAACGATACAAAACTACTTAGATTAACAATTTTGTAAAATTTCAAAAAATACTTAAAATATTGAAAAAATATAAAATATAGTCTGCATGGAGATTTCAATAGAGAGATCATATTAGACGGTTTGAATTAGTCATTTTGAACTAGATTCATGTGTTTTGATCGCACTCACAGAAGGTTTTTTATGATGCATCTCACCATAGCAAAACTCTATATATATAATCAAACTAATAATCTAATACATATAAAGGAATAACTAATAGTTTTTAAGAGAATATCTAATGCATGTAAGGGAGTATCTAATAATTTTATATCATAAAAAAGAACATTAATGTTCAGTTATGGAAGTATATGAGAGAATATTTTTATTTATATTATGGAGTACTTATATTTGACAAGAGAGTAGCTAACAAGTTCAAATGAGCAATTATTTTTGTTTTATTATCGAGGTATATAATTAGTGGTAAGTGCGTAACTAATAAGATGAAAGGAGTATCTAATAAATTAAAATGGATAATTATTTACGTGAGTAAGTAAACAGTATAAGAGAGTAATTAATAGATTCAAGAGAATATTTTAATTAGACTCAGGAAGTATATATATTTTCATAAGAGATTATTTTATATAAATCACATAGTTGTATGCCATAAGGGAGTATTTATTTCTATTTAAGGGTGCGTTTGGATCGTTGGAAGAAAGAAGAAGAAGAAGGAAGAAGAAGAAAAAAATTATAAACAATCCAAACTCTTCACAAAGTTACACACTTTCCAATACTTCTTCTCACTTCTTCCCTTCTTCCCTTCTTCCCACACCTATCCAAACGGTGCCTAAAGGAGCATTTTGTAAAAAAAAAAATTTATCAAATACTAAAACAGGGAAGAAAATGACAGAAGAAAGTTTAATGGAAGAAAATATGAGAGAAGAGGGGAGGGGTAGGAATCACGTGGGAAGAAGAGAGGGGAAGGAGTCGAGTGGGGTTAGGGAGGGATGCGCATGAGAGGGGACGCGAGTGGAGGGTAGCGATGCGGGTGAGAGGGGAGCGATGCGAGTAAGGGAGGGGAGGGGATGCATCCATGATTTACTACAATACTCGAGAGTTAATGTCCATGTCCAATAATTAAGAGTTAATGTCCATGCTCAAATCATGTTCACTACAAATACTAAATTTTCCGTTTATGTCCGGTTCATATACTAACTAATTACAATTCACTATTCGTCCATGATTTATTCATCCATGTGGACGAAATTTTAATCAACTTAGACCGAATCGTGTTTAGTCCAATAAACTATTGATACATTTTCCCAGGTGGAATCTCCAGTCATTGGGCGCTTGCAGCACACAATTCACCTTGACTAGGACACTAGTTAGTAGTCCAATATATTCAAACTTTATTTGAAAATTGTTTGATTCTTGCCAGACATATATAAACTAACCTCAATTGAATCTCCAACCATCGAGTTCTTATCGGAGATGCAATCCGATAAAAGGATCTAGTTGCTCTTATATTCATACCATTATTTTTAATTTTATTTTGTCCTAAAGCTTGATTCATATATGTTATTCGAAAATTTAAAATTTCAAAAATTTGATATTTTAAAATATTTAAAATTTGGAAATAAAAATTTCAAAATTTCAAAATTTGATATTAGAATTTTCAAAATTATAAATTTTAAAATTTGAAATTGGAATTTCAAACTTTGTTTCAAAATTTTAAATTTGAAATTTCAAACTTTTGAAATTTGAAAATTTGAAAATTTTAAATTCAAAATTTTTAACTATTAATTTTAAAATTTCAACATTTGAAAATTTTAACAAAATCAACAACTATTTAGACACTGTTTCACAATCAGACCTTATGCATCGAGCAATCACATTCATTTAAATTGAATCCATTTGTATTTAAGTCTGTATTTGTTCACAATTTATCCATAATTGTTCATCATTGTCTAGATAAGACTTAACAGTTAGACTTGAACTGAACTTCAATCTAAACCAAAAGTAGTCTAAATCACAAATGTCCAACACTGTCTAGTCCATTAGCAGCCTTACCTGTCAAACTATCAAAATAAACCAAATAAATCAAATCTCAGAAAATAAATTGTAAACTAAAAATTGCATGATAAGTTAATAGCTTGAAAACGTGTTTGGATGCATGTTGAATAAGTAATAAGTTTCAAATTTTTTATTCACGTGAAATCAAACAACGCATGAATAAAAAATTTGGGCTTATTCATATTCTAGCAAAATTTTAGAATATGAATAAGCCCTTATTTAAATTCCTTTTTCACTCCACACCAAATTCCTTATTCACTCCACATCCACATCCACATCCAAATAATTATAAAGTTAGCTAGAGAGAGATATCTTGAAAGGGATTAATATCTCATAATTAATCAATCAATAGTGGGTCCGACACAAAAATTTGAAACTATGATCGTTGAGTGTAGTTTAATTATAAGTTATAACGCTTCCGGTTTCCCTCATAAGTAATGCAAAGAAAAGCTTCATTTCATTTCAAGACAGGGCCGCAAACAGTTGCACACGCAAGACATTAGTAGAGATTAAGAAACAATAATACGACAAGGAAGAGAGAGAGAACAACTGTGTGTTTGTGTGAGAGAGATCGAGAGAGAAAGAGAGAGAGAGAGGGAGGGAGCGATGTCTCTGTCAGATCAGAACAAAAAACAGAATATAACAGTAAAAGAACAAAAGACAATTTTGTGGTGCAAAAAATTGCCGCACCATTTTCTGAGTTTTTCCCCTTTTTATATTTTCTGTAAAATAAAGATACAATCCTAATTCTGAGATACAATTCCAAAATAAAAATCTTACCTAAAATTACTTATGCAAATATAACATGATTTCTGATTTCTAACCATGCCATATTCACATGTTACTAAAAAACAGAAAGTTACTAAAAAAAACAGCAATACTGGTAAACCGACATAATTGATTTATTGACACAACTAGCTTAATCCAACAATCACTTCCCTAAGCTTGTTGTGTGTGCTTCACAGTTTGCAGTCCGATTCTCTTCCTCATCTCAATGAACTTGATTCTGCCGAGAGGTTTAGTCAAAATATCTGCCAACTGGTCTTTAGTCCCAATATGCTCAACCTCAATCTTCTTTTCTTCAACACACTCCCTTATGTAATGAAAACGTGTGTCTATGTGTTTGGTTCTGTCATGATACACTGGATTCTTACATAATGAGATTGCTGACTTGTTGTCGATGTAGAGCTTTACTGTACCAGTTTTCCTTTGCAAAAGATCAGTGAGTAGAAACTGAAGCCAAACCCCTAGACATGCTGCAGTTGTAGCTGCGATATATTCCGCTTCACAAGATGACAAAGCAACCACCTTCTGTTTTCTTGACACCCAGCTGATTAGGTTATTACCCAAGAAAAATGCAACTCCTGTTGTACTTTTGCGATCGTCTAAGTCGCCGGCCAGATCACTGTCACTATATCCTATTAATTTCAGCTCCTCTTCACTTCCTTTTCCATAGCTGCAACCCAAACCAGATGTTCCTTTAATGTACCTTAGAATATGTTTCACTGCATTCATATGTTCAGTCGTGGGCGATTCCATGAACCTGCTTACAATTCCAACAGAATAGGCTAAGTCGGGTCTCGTGTGTAGAAGATATCTTAAGCTGCCCACGATACTTCTGTACTTAGACTGATCCACCAGTGGAGCAGTGCTTTTCTTGCTTAACTTGAGTCTAGCTTCCATTGGAGCTTGAATCATGTTACAATCTTCCATACCACAACTTTGAAGAATCCTTCTAGCAAAAGCTTCTTGACACAGAGTAATATTACTTGTTGTTTGATGAACTTCTATACCAAGATAGTAACTCAACAAACCCAAATCACTCATTTGAAAAATTTCTTTCATCTTTTCCTTGAACTTAGAAATTTCTCCCTCACAAGTTCCTGTGATTATCAGATCATCCACATACACTCCAACAAAAACAAAACTTTGTTTGCAATGCTTCTTGTAAACTGCATACTCAACGGGACTTCGTTTAAAACCAATTGCCATCAGTGTTTTGTCCAACTTGGAATTCCAAGCTCTCGGGGCCTGTCTTAACCCATACAGCGCCTTATGCAATTTTAGAACTTTATGCTCACTTCCCTTCTTCTCAAAACCAGGAGGTTGACTTACATAAACCTCTTCCTCTAGCTCTCCATTTAGAAAAGCTGATTTAACATCCATATGGTGTAACTTCCATCCATTATGAGCTGCTAGTGCAATAAGCAATCTCACTGTTTCTATTCTCGCTACTGGTGCAAAGACCTCATCAAAATCAATTCCTTGTTTTTGCACATATCCCTTCGCCACCAATCGTGCTTTATGCTTTATCACCTTTCCGTCTGAATCTTTCTTTACTTTGTAAATCCACTTCAACCCTATAACCTTTTGATCAGTCGGACGATCCACCAAACTCCAAGTATTATTGTTATGTATAGAGTCAAGTTCATCCTGCATTGCACACCTCCAGCTTTCCTCCTTACTCGCCTCTTGAAAATCTGCAGGTTCTTCTGTCCCTAGCAAGCACAATTCTGAATAATCAATTTCAATTGGTTCAGTTACATCATACAGATCTTGCAATGTTCGCATTCGAGTTATATTATTCCTTGGTGAGACATCATCCTCAGTTGGGTCTTGGGTCGTTGCAGTTATTGGTTCATCTAGTGGTACACGAGCTGTGAGCTCCTCTGTCCCGTTTTCTGCGTGTCTCACTGACTGCGTGGGAATGAATGCCTGCTGTGCTTCATCTTCTTGCTCGCAATTGTCAGAAATTTCATATATTTCAAACATCTCACCACCTTGTAATCTTTCTGAACCATGTACAGTATTCCAATTCCATGCTTTCTCCTCTTCAAACACAGCATCACGTGATATTTGTAGTTTTCCCGTAACTGGATCATACATACGGTATGCCTTTGACCCAATTTCATACCCAATAAATACCATCGGAGTACTACGCGCTGCAAATTTTCCACCTTGATTATTCAATTGTTTCACATGAGCTATGCATCCAAAAGTGCGCATATGATGCACACTTGGTTTTTGTTTATGCCAAGCTTCGTATGGTGTCATCCCGACCACACTCTTGGTGATTGCACGGTTCAGAATATAAACCGCTGTTGTTACAGCCTCTCCCCAGAATTTTGCAGGCATGTTCATACTTCTCATCATACTACGTGCCATGCCAACAACTGTTTGATTTCTCCTCTCAACTACACCGTTTTGCTGAGGAGAATAAGGTGCTGTCAAATATCTCTTGATGCCTACCTGCTTGCAATAAGATGTGAACTCATTTGATCGGAACTCACCTCCTCTATCTGTCCGAAATGCTTTTAGCTTTGCATTTGCCTCAAGCTCTGCTGCTATTTTAATTTCCTTAAATGCTTGAAAAGCCATATCCTTTGATTTTAACAGCACAATCCACATATATCTGCTATAATCATCAACCATGAGTAAGAAGAATTTATTACCAGCAGGTGTCATAGGCACGATGGGTCCACATAAGTCACCATGTACCAATTCCAGCACCTCTTTTGCTCTGAACATCGCTTCCTGAGGGAATGGGGAGCGACGCTGTTTACCAACAAGGCAACCGCTGCACACTTGCTCTGCATGATTCACTAGTGGTAGTCCTGCAACCAATTCTTTCTGACTTAAAGTTCTTAGGGCCTGGAAATTAAGATGACCATAACGTGCATGCCATAACCAATCTTCATTGTTCAAATGTGTCTTCAAACATATGGGTTGTGTAACATCAAGATTGAGTATGTAGAGTCTGTTTCTTGCTCTCTTTACTCGAATCAAGAGTTGTTCCTCACGGTCAAACACCTTCAACTGACCATTTTCCAGCATAATTCTACAACCTTGCTCCTCGAGTTGTCCTAGACTTATAATATTACTGGTTAGTTTAGGGATATAGTACACATCAGTCAAAGCTTTATGTTCTCCCATCCGACCTTGAAGCAACACTGTTCCACGACCATAGATTGAGACCATTGAGCCATCACCAAATTTAACTGTACCTGCAACCGAAGTGTCAAGCTCAGTGAAATTTTCCTTGCACCCAGTCATGTGATTAGTGGCTCCAGAATCAAGGTACCACAAATTCTGTTTCTCACTTTCATTCACACCCAGGAAGAGTTGCATATTTTCCTCTTTATAATATTGTGCAGTTTTCTCCAAGTGACATTCATCAATACAATTTTCTTCCTTAAAATTTTTCTGCTCACACGCCTCTAACATCAGCAGGACTGGCTCATCCTCTACCTTCTCTGCAACATATGCTTTTTCTTTCTTGGGCTTGCGACACTCTGAAGCAAAGTGTCCATACTCAGAGCAGTTATAGCATCTGATTTTAGACTTGTCAAATTTCCTTTGCGGTTTCTTTTCATGCCCTCTAACTTGGCCTTGATTGTGTCCACCACCAGAACTTTCAGCACCTTTCTTCTCTTTGGAAAGTGCTTCCCATTGCGCCCGTGTGAGTAACACATGTTCCTCTTCTTCTTTATGCTGGCGCCGGCCTTTTAGACTTTCCTCAAATACTCTTAAGCGACCTACGGCCTCTGTAACAGACATACTGGTCAAATCCCCCCATTGCTCAATTGTGCCAATGATGGGCAGGAATTTATCTGGAACAGCACCAAACAATCTTTCAATAATCACGCTGTCTTTCAATTCTCCTCCAAGGGATCGAATCTCTCCTGCCATGCTAGTGAGTCTTTGTGAGAATTCGTGAACAGTTGTTGTATCTTCCATGACAATACCATCAAATTGGCGTTTCAACGCTTGTGCCCTTGCTTTCCTGACACGTTCTTCACCCACGCTCATCTCTTTAATGGCATCCCATGCTTCCTTTGCCGAATCTTTCTCCGCAATTGCCATCATCACGGGATCTGGTACGGCCTGAGAAATTGCAGCCAAGGCTCCATGGTCTTTATCTTCTTCGACTGCCTCTGGACCTTCTATTGCGCCCCATACACCAAGGGAACGTAAGATGATCTTCATCTTTACTGCCCACAAACCATAATTGGTGTCGTTCAACATCGGGTACTGGATAGGCACGACACCCCTCGCCGTTGCTTTTGGCGTCTTCACCGTATCTTTCGTCTCACTGCCTTCAACCATGGCTTTACTAACCTGGCTCTGATACCAAATGTCAGATCAGAACAAAAAACAGAATATAACAGTAAAAGAACAAAAGACAATTTTGTGGTGCAAAAAATTGCCGCACCATTTTCTGAGTTTTTCCCCTTTTTATATTTTCTGTAAAATAAAGATACAATCCTAATTCTGAGATACAATTCCAAAATAAAAATCTTACCTAAAATTACTTATGCAAATATAACATGATTTCTGATTTCTAACCATGCCATATTCACATGTTACTAAAAAACAGAAAGTTACTAAAAAAAACAGCAATACTGGTAAACCGACATAATTGATTTATTGACACAACTAGCTTAATCCAACAGTCTCTTGTTGCAATTAGAGCTCCTCTACGTGTGCATCATGGAACAATCAGGCAAAAAAGAGGGAAGCATCAGGTGATTGCCATGAAAAGATCAAATTACACAAAATTGACGAACTCCTATGGTGCGAATTCAACCTTCTCGGCTTCGAAAAAGGGGAACACTATGACTTGTTCTTCAATTATTTCCAGTAATATCCCACTGTATGAATCCCCTGAGGTAGACATTTATCCTCTATAAATTTTGATTGCACGAAGGAAAATGATTGATAACTGTTTTGACTTCGAAACATAAATTGTTGATCATAATTATTTATTTTTCTTTTTTTGTTACATTTCGTAAAACCTTGATTATTTGTTCTTTTCAAACCAATTCTGTTGTTCGTCTGATTATTATTTTACAACCTATCTAATTTATAGGTGTCCTTAGATGAATACCTTCAAGACCGGCCAAGGGTATTAAAAGCTGTATTTCCTGCTCAACACCGAAGCAATAGACTAAATGAAGTGAGAAAACATATTCTCTTCATTCATTTCCTTTTTATTACAGTTAATCTGAGATATCCTGGTTGATATAGGCACTATGAATTGTAGGAAGAATGGAAAATTCAGATGGTACCGATTCAATTTCTCTTCTTATCAGCTCACGTTGTGGTTGTCATGCGGATGAGATGCAAAACACATGGCAAGGAATATCCATCCAACGTACCAGTTCACGCTACAACTGTTTTAGAATTGCAAACGGTTAGTACAATAGTACCAAGTACATATAAATATCTTGGTTCAAGTCCATATTGCACTCACAGCAAACATCTTGGAAAATGATTGGATCAAATTAATGCAGACTAAATGGGAGCTAAGAGGCTTGCAAAGCTCATTTATACCGTCTGAATTCACTGTGTGTGTGAAAGGTACAGTCTACCCTGAAAGGAAAGAAAAACAGAGCCTTCTAAAGGGACATTTAGAGATGAGCGTTAGCTTGGTACGACCGCCACTGCTCACTTTAGTTCCTGATAATGTGCTTCAAGGCATGGCTGAGACAGTAAGGATCAATGTCCACCCCAATTTTAGTCAGTTTCTATTTGGTTACTGTGTTCACTGTTCAGTCCTTTGAATAAAAATAAATTTTTACTTTTGTATCATTAAATGTAGATTTTGAGAAGCATGTCTGAGGAGATAAAACATGGCATGAATGTTTCTTTGCCAAAAGATTTTAACAATTTCCGGAGAGAGAGGCAAATTATACTTCGACAATCTTCACATAATGCTGGTTCTACTTCAATTAACGAGCTAAAAAGAGACTCTTAAAGTTGCACATTTGCATTTGTTTTGGCTCAGCTGACTACCAGCACTATGCGTGATGTCGAGTAAGCAGAAAAAGTTGTTCATCTCTGTGCAGAAAATAAAAACTATAAATTGTGTTAGGTCTGAATTATATTTAATAAGATTGATTTTAATTGGTTAATCTAGGGTGCATTAGAAATCCAGTAACCTGGTGTTGTTCGTTTCAAAAAAAAAAAAAAGAAAAAAGAAAAAAAAAAACCCTGGTGTAATGTTTTGTGTGTGTGTCTGTGTGTGTGTGTGTGTTTTTGGGGGGGAGGATCGATGGCATGTTAAATATCGGAAAAACTAATTGAGATAAGTCAGGATTAAGGCGAATATAAAAAGTTGATGTTGTGATTGTAAGTCGTTATATTTTGTTAATGAAGAACTCTGCTGCGTTCAGATGTTTAAGAGAACAACAAAAATAATTGCTATTATTAATAGCTATACAAGTTTTTGTGGGTGTGTTTGGATGAGTCGGGAATAGAGAATAAGAATAAGAAATTTCGGTTTGTGTGCTTATTCTTATTCTTATGCAATCCAAACAACACAAGAATAAGAAATTTGGGTCCTTATTCCTATACTAACAAAACCATGGTATAAAAATAAGGAATATGGATAAGCACGCAAACCAAAATTTCTTATTCCTATTCCTTATTCACGGCTTATTCCGTTGCATCCAAACACACCCATAAGAATAACCATATTCTTATTCTAACTCGGTTTGGATGTGCAATATAGTTAAACTTGCTTAGTCCTCTAAACCTCAAAGTTACTCTAGCTTAATCCTCTAAACCTCAGTTTTTACAACGCCATCAATTGTAAATTTTTCCTCTTCTATCTTCTTCTGTTTAAACTAAAAGTGTTCATATTGGTGAATGACTGTTTTCGCAATCGCACAACATATTGCGACCAAAACAACCCTATGTTCACCTTGGCATAGAGTAATTGTACTATAATGGCTGTTTTTAGTCAAATTGTCAAGCAAGATTTAGTGCTGTCTTCAATGCAACAAGAGACAGAACAAACGTGGAACAAGCACATATATACTTCCAAATATTTTGACATAAGACCGAGATCTTACTCATCTTAAATCTCGACTCTTCTAGGAAATTCTTTTTAAACATCTGTGGTTAATATTTGATATTAAGCTACTTCTATACAACAAGCAATATAGGGCTGTTTGGATCATATGGAAATAGGAGGAATTTTCTATTTCTAGACATAAATTTGTTATAAACAATCCAAACTCTTCACAAAATTACACACTTTTCAATACTTATGTCTAGAAATAAGAAATTCTTCCTATTCCTAATGTAACAATTTGACACAGCAAATACAAACACAAGAACACACGAATTTTAACGAGGTTCAGCACCAATTTAGTGCCTACGTCCTCCACAACTCACGCACCCTCTTTCTTTTTATTTTCTGTTTAAATTTCAGATACAATATTTTTTTAGGGAGAAGGGGAAGATAAATAGACAAAAAATACATAAGGCAACTAGCCAATTTGGTAATAACAATAAAGGAAAATATTCTTGTCCTAAATCTTCAAATTTCCTTCTCTTCTGACAGAAATCAGATCATTTTCATATGGAAATACATCAACCTATATGCAGCCCTCATATCTTGAAGGATTTGGCAACAAATACTAAATTAAACTTGCCAAATATTCTAGGTCGGTAACGAACTCGGACCGAGATGGCATCTTTGGGCTGTCGGATTTTTCTGCTCGGTCCGAGTTGACCCTAACTCGGACCGAGTTGGAAATGAACGAATTTTGTACACTCCCCTTCAAGTTGGCATGTACATATCAAACATGCCTAACTTGTCAATTACATTCTTAAACACGGAGCCAGTCACACTCTTTGTCAGGATATCTGCTATTTGGTTACCTGATCTGATGAATCTAAACTCAATCTCTTTATCATCAATTTTCTTTTTTAGGAAATGACGATTTACTCCAATATGTTTTGTTCTATCATGTTGCACCGGGTTATGAGCCATATCTATCGCTGCCCGATTGTCCACATGAAGAATCATTGCCCCTCCTTGAGCTTTACCAATTTCCTTTAGAACCCTTTTTATCCAAACCATCTCACACACACCCTTGACTAAAGAAATCAATTCTGCTTCTGCACTTGAGAGTGCTACTGTTCCTTGTTTTTTACTTCTCCATGTCACTATATTTCCTCCAACAAACATAAAATAAAAAAGAAAATTGATGACGATTTACTCCAATATGTTTTGTTCTATCATGTTGCACCGGGTTATGAGCCATATCTATCGCTGCCCGATTGTCCACATGAAGAATCATTGCCCCTCCTTGAGCTTTACCAATTTCCTTTAGAACCCTTTTTATCCAAACCATCTCACACACACCCTTGACTAAAGAAATCAATTCTGCTTCTGCACTTGAGAGGGCTACTGTTCCTTGTTTTTTACTTCTCCATGTCACTATATTTCCTCCAACAAACATAAAATAAAAAAGAAAATTGATGACGATTTACTCCAATATGTTTTGTTCTATCATGTTGCACCGGGTTATGAGCCATATCTATCGCTGCCCGATTGTCCACATGAAGAATCATTGCCCCTCCTTGAGCTTTACCAATTTCCTTTAGAACCCTTTTTATCCAAACCATCTCACACACACCCTTGACTAAAGAAATCAATTCTGCTTCTGCACTTGAGAGGGCTACTGTTCCTTGTTTTTTATTTCTCCATGTCACTATATTTCCTCCAACAAACATAAAATATCCAGAAGTTGATCTGCGATCGGTAACACTCCCAGCCCAATCAGCATCTGTATAACGTTCAACTTCTAGGTGACCATTTTTCTTGAATTGCATTCCTTTCCATGTGTACTTCACTTGGGTTATGCATAAACTGACTTATTAGGCTTACTGCATATGCAATATCAGGTCTTGTATGTGACAGATATATTAACTTACCAACTAGCCTTTGATATATTTCTTTACTAGTAGGCACTTGATCGAGTGTTTCACATAACTTCATATTAAGTGCCACTGGAGTATCCACTGGTTTACAATCAAGCATACCCATTTCAGTCAAGAAGTCCAAAATATATTTTCGCTGGGATAGGAAAATACCTTCTTGAGATCGGACAACTTCAATTCCAAGAAAATATTTAAGACCTCCCAAATTCTTCATTTCGAATTCACTTGACAATTGTCCTTCAAGCCTATTCATTTCTTCAGTGTCTTCTCCTGAAATGATCATATCATCCACATATATAATCAAAATAGTTATTTTTCCTAACCTTAGCTTGTAGAACAATGTATAATCTGATTCTCCTTGATTGTATCCATAACTCCTCATTGCTTCACTAAATCTTCCAAACCATGCCCGAGGTGATTGTTTAAGCCCATATAACGCCTTGTTCAACTTACAAGTCATCCTTTTTTATCCTAAATTCGAAAAACCAGGGGGTAGCTCCATGTAAACCTCTTCCTCTAAATCACCATGTAGAAAAGCATTTTTTACATCAAACTGATGAAAAGGCCAATCTATATTAGCTGCAACAGATAATAACACTCGAACAGTATTTAGTTTTGTTACTGGAGAAAAAGTCTCTTGATAGTCAATACCATATGTTTGTGTATATCCTTTAGCAATTAATCTTGTCTTATACCTTTCTATCTTTCCATCTGGACCATGTTTAATTGTGAAGACTCATTTACATCCTACTGGTATTTTTTCCACTGGTAATTCTTCAATAGTCCAAGTATTATTTTTTCTAAGGGCTTCCATTTCAATTCTCATGGCTTCAATCCACTTTGGATCTTTAGAAGCCTCCTCAAAGTTCTTTGGAACTGGTATGTTAAGTACTTGGTCACAAAAAACCTTTAAAGTATCTAATAGGTTGGTTGAGGTAACATAGTTTACAATTGGATATTTCACTCTTTCACTCACACCAATTTCTGGTATATACCTCTTTGGTGGAACCCCTCGGTTTTGTCTTGGTGGGAGAATATATCTTGAGTTAGAAGTACTTACCCCTAGAACATCCTCACGAGATTGTTGAGCCAATGGTGAAAGTCCAGCCTGTATCACTTCTTCAGCTTCTTCAGGATCTGCATCATTTGTTTCTTCATTGTGATTTACTTCAGATGAATCAAGATCAATGGAATTCAACTCGAAATCCTGCTCATTTGGGTCGAAATTCAAACAACTGGGACCGAGTTGTGGGGAACTCGGACCGAGCTGTGGGGAACTCGGACCGAGCTGTGGGGAACTCGGACCGAGCTGTGGGGAACTCGGACCGAGCTATGGAGAACTCGGACCGAGTAGATGCTTGGCACCCATGGTTACTTCTGTTTGAAGCCAATCATTTCCACTTCTCTCCCCCTGAGGATCATACTTGGTGTCTTGATAGAATGATTCACTTTCCAAAAAAGTAACATCCATTGTTACAAACCATTTTCTTGATTTTGGATCATAGCACCTATATCCTTTTTTATTTGTTCCAACCCCTAGAGAAACACATTTAACTGCACATGGTTCAAGTTTTGTTCTTTGATTTCTTTGTACATGGACATAGGCTACACACCCAAAAATTTTTGGTGTAAGACTAAGGACTGAAGGTATAGAAACAAAAGTAGCAAGTGTATTAAGTGGTGTTTGAAACTTATGAATCATAGAAGGTAATCTATTAATCACATAAACAACCATCATTATTGCACAATCCCAAAACACTTGTGGTACTCTGTTTTCAATAAGAAGTGCCCTTGCAGTCTCGAGTACATGTCTATTCTTCCTTTCGGATACACCATTTTGTTGAGGTGTTCCCACACATGATTTTTCATGGATTATTCCCCTTTTTGAAAAAAAACTCCATTAATGTTTTGTTTACAAACTCACCACCATTATCACTCCTAAAAACTTTTATTCCTTTTTCAAATTGAGTTTGTACCATATCATGGAAGTTTATGAAAACTGTAGGCACCTCATCTTTTATTTTCAATATGTAAACCCAAGTCATACGGGTACAATCATCAATAAACAACACAAAATACCTATACTCATAGATAGATTCCACTGGAGATGGTCCCCAGACATCTGAATGAATAATATCAAAAGGATTTTCACTTTTATTGAGACTAATATTATAGGATACACGATGACTTTTAGCTTTAACACAAGTTTCACATTGAAGCTTTGACACATCAACACCACATAACAAATTAGGTAAAATTTTCTTCATGTACCCAAAAGACGGATGATCCAGTCGCCTATGCCATTTCCATATTGTCTCTTCAATTTTTGATTCCTTGCTAGTAAAATTAACTTTTCCATAATCCAAGTCTTCTAAGTGATACAGGCGACCTTTCTTAGTACCACGGCCAATGATCTCCTTCGTGAGGATGTCCTGAAAGATACAAAAATCAGGGAACATTAGAACCACACAGTTTAATTCCTCTGTTATTTGACCAATGGATATTAACCGAGATGTTAGAGATGGAATAAGTAGAGTATTCTTTAGAATTAAAGATTGAGAAATCTCTACATCCCCTGCCCCTCTTACAGGATATTCAATACCATTTGCATTCAATATTTTATGTACCCTGGGTTCCTTCAATTCTTTGATATCTTTCCTCATAAAGGCCATATGGTCAGTGGCACCTGAGTCAATTATCCAATTATCCAAACTTTGATGTGTGAAGAAAGTCATACCTTGTCTTGCTGATTTACCTTCCCAATCTAATTTTTGTTCTCCTCCAGGAGAAGTCTGACCCCGACAAAGTTGTGCCCTGCCAGTTCCATGATCTGCTGCCTCAATTCTAGCTGGTTGCTCATCATTTCGGACCGAATTAGGGTCATTTCGGACCGAAACTCCATCAACTCGGACCGAGTTTTGTCCAATTTGGACCGAGTTGTCATCTGCTTGCACTAAATCAGCCTGAGCTTGGGACCTGTTAACTGCCACATAGGTTTGTGGCCTTCCTGATGACTTCCCTTTCCTTCCTTTAAACCAATCAGGGTAGCCAAATATCTCAAAACATTTTTCCCTTACATGTCCCGTTTTTCCACAATGAGTGCATTTCAACTTTGATTTATCCTGATTATGGAAATTAGATGAACCTTTAGTATACATGACCATAGAATTTTGAGTCATACCTTCCTCACATTTGATCATGACATTCTGTCGGTTGACTTCTCGTCTCACAATCCCATAGGCTTGTTCAACAATCGGAAAATGAGTGATTTGTAGTACATGTGACCTAAGGTTGTCGAGACGATCATCTAGTCCATCCAGGAAGGTGTAGACTCTGGATTTTTCAAGGTATTCTCGGAACTTCTCAATGTCTTCTGAACTGGTCATGGGATTGGGACGCCTGAAATCAATCTCCTTCCATTGCCCTTGCAGTGTACCATAATAATCCTCTAATTTGCCTGTATGCTTTACTCGACATACTCTTCTATTGGGATCAAACACCTGTGCTTCATCATTGCCATCATAGTAGGTGATTGCAAGAGCTTGCCACATCTCACCGGCCGTCTCATAGCGGTAGTAGGTAGGCATGAGAGATGGATCTAGAGAATTGATTAGCCAGCTTTTCACAACCGAGTCTTCGACACTCCACTTAGAGAATCCTACATCATTAGACTTTGGTGGTGGTGGGTTACTGGTTAGATGTTGCATCTTGTCTTTTTCCTTTGACATGCATACTGACGACTTCAGACCAGATTGAGTAGTTGGTTCAATCAAATTTAATTGATATAGGTGAGGCAGAAATTTCAGGATTTGACATATTTTGAGGAGTAGTTTGAGATGTTTGTGTTTGAAAGGTTATGAGTTGGTTCATCTGAGCTTGTTGAGCAATAACAAGTTCAGTCTGTTTTTCGAGGATGGTTTTGGTCTCGGTTGGTGTATCGCTATCTCCCATGGTTTAGAGTATCTCTTGGTTTCTAACTTAGAATTCATCACGCTCTGATACCATGTAACAATTTGACACAGCAAATACAAACACAAGAACACACGAATTTTAACGAGGTTCAGCACCAATTTAGTGCCTACGTCCTCCACAACTCACGCACCCTCTTTCTTTTTATTTTCTGTTTAAATTTCAGATACAATATTTTTTTAGGGAGAAGGGGAAGATAAATAGACAAAAAATACATAAGGCAACTAGCCAATTTGGTAATAACAATAAAAGAAAATATTCTTGTCCTAAATCTTCAAATTTCCTTCTCTTCTGACATAAATCAGATCCTTTTCTTATGAAAATATACCAACCTATATGCAGCCCTCATATCTTGAAGGATTTGGCAACAAATACTAAATTAAACTTGCCAAATATGCTAGGTCGGTAACGAACTCGGACCGAGTTGTTTACAACTCGGACCGAGATGGCATCTTTGGGCTGTCGGATTTTTCTGCTCGGTCCGAATTGACCCTAACTCGGACCGAGTTAGAAATGAACGAATTTTGTACACCTAAGCGATCCAAACGGCCCCATAAAGAGTAACTGAACTAATCTTCAAGTGACCTCTTTCTAGCCTTTAAATATCTCTCCAAGCTTTTCGGCAATGGAGGCGATCTCCCTTTAAGGATCAGAACAGCAAGGGTTTTCATCTTGTGACTGATATTGAATACCTACAAAATTGATTGAGAAGTAACAATTTTCAGTGCAGTATAAGACTATAAAATTTTAAAAAAGAATTCAATACAAAATGTACAAAGTAAACAGCATTGAGTACTCACAGACTGAGACTAGGTCACCTTTTCCCAGCTCTCAAACTGGGGCAGTGCACAACCTGGTCCAATTTTAAAGTCTCCCCCTTTTCGGCGAGGGCTCGCACTTTCTTATTCGACACTAACCCATGTGATGTGATTATTCGACACTAACCCATGTGATGTGATTACTTCAGAGCAGGGAAGATAAAGGCAACCATCCTCTCGGGAAATGCCAAGCCATACCATTATGAGGAGCTTCCTTATCAGAGGCAGGGCCATTGGAAGAAAGTGAAAACCAGCAGACACAGGTACCTGACTCATGATTCATGTTCTATTTTATTGACAAAATCCCTCAAATTGTTCTTGATAAATATTAATTGCACCTCTTCTAATTGCTCATAATGTATAAAAATTGCTATACTAATTGAAGTGTTTTATTATGTTTCTTTAGATGACTTTCTTATTATGTTTCTTTAGCTAAACTTAAAATCAGATATTAGATGCTCCATGAAGTAGTACACTCTGTACATTTAATCAGGCACCAATAAATTCACAATCGCATCAGACTTCGTGCATCGGCTTGGTAGATCAAATGAACTTTACTCAAAATCTCTAAGTTCCAAAAAATATTGATTCATTAGTCATAAAGTCATAATCTCTTGGTAAATTTTTATCAAAGACAAAACTACCTCCAGAATTTTAAAAAAGACATAACAGTACTACTAATTTTAAAATTAGCACAGCTATAGCGGTAATAGCATTACCGCTATAAAGCTGGTATAAAAAATGACTAAAATATAAAAAATCCTTATATGGCACTGCCGCTATATGACTTTACCTTTTTTTTTTTGTCTTCAGTTACAAACCAATTTTGTATTCTTTTGTAATTTTAAATTGTAAAACCTTTACATCTATGTATAATTAATTGTATATATATATAGAGAGAGAGATTGGCTAAAGTATACTCGAGCATACGGATTAAACCCGGATGCTAGAGTCGTTTCTCAAAATCTAAAAATTCAAACAGTAGATCCAAACCGTTCAATTTATTCTCCATGTAAAAATATCCTTCAAGACCAAATTTATATTTTTTTCAAATTTTTTTGCTATATATTATGCTATTTTCAAATTGAATGGTCAGAAATACTCCTTTACAACTCTTTTATAGTGTTTCTTTAATATAGCATAATATATAGTAAAAAAATTCGAAAAAATATAAATTTTGGTTTCCTAGGAGATTTCAATATGAAGAACAATTTGAAAGATTCAGATCGACTGTATGCATTTTAGATTTTGAAACACGACTCCAGCATACAGACTATCTGTATGTTGGAGTATATTTTAGCCAATCTCTATATATATATACTAGACATGAACAGTCGCAGTTTCGCTATGTTATGTTATTTTGTACAACTATTTTAATATATATTTAACCAAAAAAATTATTTTCGATTAGAAATTAATGCGGTCACGGTTTCTAATTAAGAAAAGTTAACTTCAAGCATATATTCGAATTGATCGGTCAACGAAAATTGGAAGGCTCAGATAGCATGTCGTATGAGAGGATAGATTTCTTTTTTTCTATAGATTTGTTAATAAAAAGTCAATGTGGTCACGGTTTCTAATTAAGAACGGTAAACTTCTAGCATATATTCAGATTGATTGATCAATGAAAATTGGATGGCTCAGATCGTCCACACAATTATTTTTAATATATTTAATAAAAAAAGCTTTCCCCTCATGCGACACGCGATCTGAGCCATCCAATTTTCATTGATCGATCAATCTGAATACATGCTAGAAGTTTACCGTTCTTAATTAGAAGCCGTGACCGCATTGACTTTTAATTAACAAATCTATAGAAAAAGAAGAAATTTATCCCCTAATATGACATGCGATCTGAGCATTCCAATTTTTGTTGACCGATCAATCCGAATATATGCTAGAAATTTACTCTTCTTAATTAGAAACGGGTCGGACGGGTTTTTAATTTCTTTGTACAACCCTAAGGACGCATAATCGAAATGAGACATAAGAAAAAATAATGCATCACATTACGATACATAATCGAAATGAGACATACGAAAAAATAATTCAACGCATTACGACACATGATCTAATTAAATCCATTGGTTCAAAATTTATAAAAATGATCTAATTAAGATTAGAAATGAAAATAATAAAATAATTGTATCACCCAAAGTAAAAGCAAAAAGAAATGATTGTATCACCCAAAGAAATGATCTAATTAAGATTAGGACAAAGTAAAAGCAAAAGGAAAAAAAAGTAAAACTAAATCTGCCGAGAAAAAAAAAAAGCAAAATCCTTATACCGACAGTAGAATTACCGCTATAAGCAATAATTTTTTATTTTTTTTTAAAAACGTTAGTCATTTTAGTTAGCTGTCAGTCGAAAAAAAAAACAAAAGAAAAACGCTATAGCGGCAATACCATTACCGCTATAGTTGTGTTCATTTTAAAATTGTCGGTGCTATTTTGTCTTTTTTAAAATTATTAAGAGTATGTTTGTCTTTGATAAAAATTTTCCTAATCTCTTTTTCCTAACTGGCACGAAAAAGGAATAGACATTCACTTGTAGAAAATTTCGTGATTAGCTTTCAGGTCTGCACCATAATGCTTCTCATTTTGGATCCAAAATTAAACTTGGCTACAGAGAAGCACATCAAGGCCGGAACTGCATCCTCTGGATGGCCATTCATGGATGGTTTTCGATCTCAGCCGTCTGATTTAATCTCAATGGCTATAGATGCCCCGTGCATGATACCTAGATTGATAGGCCCGAAAAGATCTAACCGTTAAGATTAAATCGGACGGCTCGGATCGAAAGACGTCCACTGGATGGTTGAATACAACCATCCAGAGGATACTCTCCCCATCAAGGCAGAGTACTTTCTGCTGAATGGGTTTTCTCTTTAAACATTTATAATTTCATTCGTTGTCTAACTTGAATTTAGTTTCTATTGAAATTGCTTTATTTGCGGCTTTACTCAATAAAAGTTGATAACGTTTATATTGTTTTTATTTGTATTACTTTATTTTAATCTTTCAAATGTTATCTCTGGGGTTTGTAAATGCCTTTTATTTTGAATTTTGTCTCAGTTAGCACTTGCACAACATTGATTAATCAAAAGTATGTACCAAATAACTATTGATGATTTCAGGGGGTAACTGAGATTTGATTAATCAATGTTGTGCAAGTGCTAACTGATAATGTATCAATATATCTGATAAGTATGTACCTCTTTCCTTCTTCCTATATTGCACATGATAACAATAATTTACACATTTGACAAGGTTTCTTTTCTTTTCTTTTCTTTTTTTTTTTTGGAAAAGAAAGTGGTTCGAGCTGAGCCTCCATTTAAACCAAAAGAGCCATTTCACAAGCCTTAATACTACTCCAACTCCTATTCCGATTATTATCTCAGGGATATGATGCTCCTGCTACCAGGTTTATGTGGACTGCTTGTATTTTCATAGGCCTAGGGTTTCTAATAGAACCTGTGCTATCCAGTTCAGGCATCTCTGCAATGATCACCTATCCAATCACAAACCAGTTTTGCCAAGCATGAGACAACCAGGAGAAGAACAGTTGAAAAATTCCTGGTGAAATCTCCATATGTAGCATCACATCCTGTAACTTATCAGCACTACAAGGATATGGATGATAAATTGATAAGTCTGGCACTACAGGATATGTGCAAACCCCAGGCATGTAGAAGTAGGTCATTGTTTAGTCATTGAGCCACCACGGAGTCGATTGGAGAAGAATAGGTTTCACAAATCCATTCCCTGATCAGAAAGAAAAAGGAAAACAAAAAAGATTTGATTCGTTGGTGATTGTACACCCTTTCAACACCTTTCAACACGGATCTAACATTGCTGATTCTCTCCGCTTCAATTCCCACCAAATTTCATCACTTTTGGCCGGATTTCAAAACTAGATTTGAGTTCTACAAACTCCCACCGACTCCCACCGAGTCAGATTCCGCTCTGTCTTCCAATCACAAGATTTAAAAAAAAAAATCAATTCTGATTCTGATTCCTTTCTTTAATTTTAGGGTTTTGATCAGGGTGTAAGTTTCAGCCTTTGTCTCGACAGAGAGTGTATTACAGAGTTCTGCCATGGCTCAGCAAAGGCTCCAAAATGCATTGTGAGAACTGAGAAGGGATTTGATCTTTGAAGTGTGGAAAGAAGAGATGTGATTGGTCGGAAAGGATAAGTAGATATATATTTGCAGCAAAAGAATAGCATCAATTGAAGGGAGTTTGGGAATAACTGATGCAATAATTTGATGTAGGCATGTCTTAGGTACACATTATCTCCTAGCATGGTGGTCAGCTCAGCTGTATCAGGCCAAAATGATTGAAGGACATGCTATTGAGGGATTTTCAAGACACAAATAGAAGAGCAGGCATTTGGATATTGCCACTACAACCACTCTACAGAAAAATGATTGGACAGATTATGAGCATTCCTACTTTTGAATAAAAACTCTGGAAAGTATCTAGTCACACCTTGAAAAGGAATTTATGCTGCTGTTGGATTATAATACTAAAAATAGTACAGTGCTTATAAAATTATCTTGCTTACAAAATTATGATTAATCTATATATCAACCATCAAACAGACTAACACCCAAAAATTGAGGGAATATCCCCCCTTATTAAAGCCAAATCAGAAAAAAAATAACTGGAAAAAAAATAATAAAAAAACAAACCATGCCAGTTCCATTCTCATCTCTTCGAAACGGCAACCAATGTCCCCGCTGACATGCCAAGAATACAACATACACCGACAACACGGGTACGCCGCAACATGAGATCCAACCACTTCACCTGTTGCATAACCGATGTCAGAATTTGTAGCCTCCCCATCTCCTCCATTTTGTTAAAGAAAACCATCGCCTTCAAGGAGTGCCTCATAAGAAAAGCCGCAGCGACAGGAAACACAAATGCCGTAATTGCCTGATACGAGATCTCTTGAGGCGATCCCTGCGGCGTGGTATAAACAACCCACGCACCAAGCCCAAGATGGGCAACGCCAAGCAGTGCAAGAACCGTGCTCAGATTATGAATTGACTTGCGCATTTTATCGAGCACCTGACGGGTCTCATTGGCAAGAGGCGACAGGTCACGCTCTACTGTGGGCCCTTCAATCTCTTGGTGCTTAAACGTCTCAGGCCCGGTATCAGTACCTGTACCAGCACTGGAGGGGTCCGGTGGCGGCGTGGAGGAGAGGGTTCTACATGTGAGAAAGAAGAGATGTGAGGTGGGTTTGTAGTAGTAGGTCGGGGAAGAGATGAATGGTTTTGGAGTGGGGGAAGGCGCAAGGTGAGAAGCGGACTTGGAGAGGAGGTGCAGAAATCTAGGGTTTAAGACCCTTCGTGTGAGAGTAGTCGCCATGGCTGAGGGATCGGAGGCGAGAGAGGAGGAGGAGAGAGACGTGCACCGGTTTCAGTTTCACTGTTTCAGACACCGACAGTGCTCATAGTTGACTAATTGGAAAGAATCATATATGATATGGGCCGGATCTATGGTAGACTTTATAGGCCCAAAACTTTAGGGGCTGGATATCCATTGGCCCGTATATTAATTTACTACATGCAAAAATAATAGTTGACTAACTGGATATCCATTATGGGCGGTAATCATCAAAAAAAAAAAAAATTTACTACATGCAACGGTCCAATAATAATAAGTCGCAACTCGCAACTGGATATATAGTAATTACCACTGGATATGCCTTCTTTCCCAATCCAACTGTTGCCTCAACGCCCCTTGATTTCAATTTTATACTTATCTACTTCCAATTCTTTATAATTTTATATGTAGCAAGTCATAATATTGTCAATCGGAGGATTCGCTACACGGATAGTCTTAAATAAACAACCACAGATATTTTCTATTATTTAGGGACGGCTGGGATTCCAAGTTTCCAACGAACAAACGGAGAAGAAATCTCTCAAGTTCGTTTCTCCTTTTTCGCCTCTTCCAATTTGCAAAACCCTACCCCAAAAATAAAACAATTAAAATTTAAAAAAAGAAAAGCAAGAAAATGGTGCTCTCGTACAACCAAGAACACGTGTACCGCCACCCATGGGATCGGGTCACCGCCGCCGCGTGGCGCAAGTACACCGATCCGGCGGCCGGAGCGGCCCTCTCGCACATCGCCGACGTGCACACGCTCTCGCGCCAGCTGGATCCCGGGTCGGGTCGCCTCGTCTCGACCCGCTCCATCACCGTGCGCTCGCCTCTTCTCCCCTTCCCTCTCCGCCGTCTGATCGGGCAGGATTCGGTCGTGTGTCACTGTGTTGAATCCTCCATTGTCGATGCTTCCACCAGGTATTGATTTTGAAGTGATACTTAATTGAGGGACTAAATTAGATATGTAATGTGGTGATAGGAACTGATTTACAATTAAATTAACCTTATTATTGTGTCTCAACGCCTTCAATTGGCCAAATGCTTCTCAATTACCTTTCTTGACTTACTACTAAATTAACTAGACAGTAATTGAGTTCAAACTTCAAAAGGAACTAAAATGTGGTTGAACTGTCAAACAAAACTGTTCAGGTACACATGCTGGCTGGTACCTCACAGCATGGGCCTCATTGAAACAGAGAATGGACTGTTATGTTGTTTACTTGTTTTTATTGGATAATAACAGAAAAAAGATAACCATTTGGGCTGATGGTATGTTGTTGAATTGAGAGCTTAAATTTTTTCTCAAGGTAGAAACATAAAACTTCCTAATTAAACAACAGAGGACAAAACTTAGACTAGTTTGCATTTTGACAAAAACACTTGGCACATTTGCAAATATGCCAAGTTCATATTTTTCTACTTACACAACCAATTTAATTGATAACCAACTTTTCCTTGTGACAAATTTTAATTCCACCTAGCTCAAAAAAAGTTCACTTGATCTTCGGGTAGAATTGATTGACCAGAATTTAACAAATACATATTATATGTTATCCCAAGTGCGGTGGTCACACATCAAATAAATTGTGGCTATTAGTAGGTCATAACTTCATATTAAAAACATTGGCTACTATTTGGAATTATAAAAAAATAGTGAAAACATATGCTTGGATACTCAATTCACTGCATTGCTAACCCAATGCAGGTCTATGGATGTGGTGGTCAAGAATGTGAGCCTGAGAGGCATCATAGAGGTGGAGGAGAAGGCAACATACCGGCCTCATCCAGAGAGGCCCAGTGACTGGACAGCATTCAGGCAGGAGACCAGCATCCGTGTGAAGCCGCTCTCAGCCATTGCGAGTCTGGCAGAGCGTATTGAGCGACGCTGTGCTGAGAAGTTTGTGCAGAACAGTGTTAAAGGGCGTGAGGTTGTTGAGCGCATTTGCAAGTACCTCGAGGGAAATGAGACCATGTGATGGTCTCTAATCTTTCTTTTTGTCTTTTTTTTTTCTCTTACTTCTTTTTTGGATTTTGCTTATGTGCTGATCAAGGGCTGAGTATTAGTTTCTGGCTGGAGGATGAATAACTTGTAAAATAATAAAAGTGTTACTTCTTGTACAAGTTTTGTGTACCATTGCCTTTCAAGTGCTTTTGTGTA
This sequence comes from Rhynchospora pubera, assembly GCA_028095005.1. Classification (NCBI taxonomy): domain Eukaryota; kingdom Viridiplantae; phylum Streptophyta; class Magnoliopsida; order Poales; family Cyperaceae; genus Rhynchospora; species Rhynchospora pubera. Next base: position 25,244 of record JAMFTS010001453.1, read on the forward strand.
TGTAGATAAATCTTTTGAATATTATGTACTCTTCTTGAAATCTCAGAGAAATTTTGACCTAGTTTGATATAAATTGATCTACGACCTGTTGAATGAATAATCAACGTTCAGTCTGCTGATAGAAATGACTATTTTATGGAAGTGAAGTACTTGAATTTAGTTGTTTGGCTGTTAGCTGATAATTGTTAGGTACAATTATTATAAGGGGCAATAATGTATGGTTTTGTTTTTCATATTATTCATTTTTTTTTTAGTTTTCGGGTTATAGCACTGCACTGTATGTCATGTGACTGGATTGGACTTCTGACAAGCTAAGAAGGCCTATAAGTGAGCCCAAAGGCTTACACTAACCTCACAAATATTTGTGTGATTACTGATTAGCTTCTTTGGTAAAACTCTATTTTTGGAGTATGCTGCTACTAACTTGACATTTGAATCATGTCTAGTAATCTAAACTTAATATAGATTTTTGCTTGATGTGGTATTTTTTTTTACATAAAATAAATATCTTGTAATCTGGGGGTGCATAACTTCTAAAACAACCACGAAAATGGTCAATTGGGTTAACCGTTTCGTTTTGGACACGAAACTGACTATCAATTGCTTTAACCGTTTCATTTTGGACGAAACGATCGAAATCACAAAAATGCACATGGACGAAACTATTTCAACCTTTCGTTAACCGTTTCGTTTTTAAAATGCAACCAAAATATGTAACCATTTAAACGAAACGAAAGAACGGTTAAAACGGCCGCCGTTTTGACCCTTATTGTAATCTATCAGCTTCAGCTTGGTTCATTTTGGCAATTTGGAAACCTTTGCCACCCGATATTCCTTGTGGTCATTTTGTTCTGAAACTTAGCATATTTCATGTTAGTTAGACGGTCTGATTAGTAGTTTTACAGCTATACATAAAACAAAGCTACTCTCTCCTATTTGTTCTACGTCATTTGTTGTATTACACTTTTTTCTTCTCGTAGCACACTATTAATAGGACTATTCTAGGTTTTGAGAAGTTGACTTCCTTAGCAAATGAGGCTTGGAGATGAACTGGATTTGCACTATCCTTGGCATATTCTGTTAGAGTTATGTCCTAGAAGTCAATAATTTAATGACTTAATTATTAGTTTATGTGTAGGATGATATTTTATCATCTGTTCCTAGGTTTATTATTGACAGATTATTCAGGTTGAGGATCTGAATAGTAGATCTATGTGGATCATTCTTTAGAATGACAATAATA
>JAMFTS010000176.1:0-46977 GCA_028095005.1 Rhynchospora pubera
AATTTGATAAAATGGTGGTCCTTATTTTGGTACTAATATATGCTGACCTCCCTGTGCAGCCATTTCATTGTCCCTGAGTTGGGCCCGAACACAAAGTTCTCATATGCCTCCCACAAGGCTGTGACAGAGTACAAAGAAGCCAAGGCGGTATGTCCTTAACAATGTTTACTATATTTAGATGTGTATACTTTTAGGGGCCGTTTGGATCCCATGGGGATTTTGAGGAATTTCATCTTCCTACCATAAATTTATTATAAACAATTCAAACTCTTCACAAAATTACACACTTCCCAATAAATTTATTCCTAGGAATTGCAACTTCCCCAAATTCCCCAACTTCCTAAGCGATCCAAACGGCCCCTAGCAATTCCTTGAATAGCTTACTGTCATGTTTTGAGAATTCAGAAAATTAAATTTTGATATATGGATGGTATGCATTTCCCACCAAATTAAGTGCTCTCTTTCTTATTGTTTGCATGCAGCTTGGGATTGACACTGTTCCAGTGCTTATTGGACCTGTGACATACCTTTTACTTTCCAAGCCTGCCAAGGGTGTTGAGAAAACATTCCCTCTTCTTTCATTGCTTGAAAGCATTCTCCCAGTGTACAAGTAAGGGCCCTCCTTCTGTAACCCTTTAATTTTCTTCGTTATATTCTTCATATTGTGTTAATTTAAATCATTTGCCCCAATTTATTCAGGGAAGTTATTGCTGAGCTTAAGGCCGCAGGAGCCTCATGGATCCAATTTGATGAACCCACTCTTGTGATGGACCTCGACTCTCACCAATTGGCTGCCTTCTCCAAGGCTTACACAGAGCTAGAGTCTGCATTGTCTGGTTTGAATGTGGTCGTTGAGACATACTTCGCTGATGTCACAGCAGAAGCATACAAGTGAGTTTGTTAACTTGCAGAGTTTTCTTGATGTTTCATGACTGAGTTAATGATATGAGTCAGGACTTAGCTGCCTATATGTTCTCAACTTCTTATCATTATTATTGAGTGTTATCGTGGATAATTAGTAATTTAACAGAGGCAGTTGAGAATATTACTTGAAATTATTAGATTAAGCAGACCAATAAAAATGAAGAAAGAGGGTTTATATAGGTAGCCAGGAGATAGCATTTCGATTGGTAAGAAGTTTTGGTGTTTACTTTCTTATTGTTCATATTTCTGATCATTTGGTTAATCCATATGAAAATAAATTGCAGGACACTTACTTCATTGAAGGGTGTTACTGGCTTTGGTTTTGACCTTGTCCGTGGCACACAGACTCTTGAACTAATTAAGAGTGGCTTCCCTGCTGGCAAATATCTTTTTGCTGGTGTTGTAGATGGCCGCAACATCTGGGCCAATGATCTTGCTGCTTCCATTAACACTCTTGCAGCTCTTGAGTCGGTTGTTGGCAAGGGTATGTACATTTTACTTAATCTCATGATAATAGCACTTCATCTAGTAGTTTTAGTTTGTTTGAAGATGTGGCTATAAACAAGTGATGATTAGGCGCTCATGTACATCGAACTGGTCAGGACTAGGTCAAAATGAGTTAGGAACTTTGGATTTAAGTTAAAGCTTGATGTCATGTTGTGGAAATTCAGATTAAGATGATGTATTGAAGAAGAAATCGGTGCTCTCCAGTAATTTATAATTTCTACCTCAAAAGTCAAGTTGTTAAAAACCAGAATTGTTTTTAATGATTCATTTGCAAATTGTTTGAGGATGGAACTTTTGCTTCCTTTCAGATAAGCTTGTGGTTTCCACCTCTTGCTCTCTCATGCACACTGCTGTTGATCTCATCAATGAGACCAAGCTAGACAGTGAAATCAAGTCTTGGCTGGCTTTTGCTGCTCAGAAGGTGGTTGAGGTCAATGCACTTGCCAAGGCTCTTGCTGGTCAGAAAGATGAGGTACAGCGCATTTTATATTATTTGTTCACATTTCACTTCTGCACATCAGTTATGTCTGGCATAGAGAATTGTGATGTTGTTAACATTAATGTTTGTCAATTACTGCTGACTTACATATTCTATGCAGGCTTTCTTCTCAGCAAATGCAGCTGCTCAGGCTTCAAGGAGGTCTTCTCCTAGGGTTACAAACGAGGAAGTCCAGAAGGCTGTAAGTGTTACGAAACCACACCTTTTAAAATTGGCCCCATGCATTCCACTGGTATTAATTTATCACTTGATTTGTATTATCTTTTAGGCTTCTGCTTTGAGGGGATCTGATCACCGCAGAGCGACACCTGTTAGTGCTAGATTGGACGCCCAACAGAAGAAGCTCAACCTCCCAGTTCTTCCCACCACTACCATTGGTTCATTCCCCCAGACTGTTGAACTCAGGAGGGTGCGCAGGGAATACAAAGCCAACAAGTAGGTTTATTATTACTATTTTTTTTTTTCATATTTCAGCTTATTCCTTGAGTATCTTTTGCATTCTTCATTCTTTTTCAAAAATTATACCCTAAAAATTTGTCACATAGCTTATGTTTTATTGTATTAAACTCTGGCAGGATCTCTGAAGAGAACTATGTCAATGCCATCAAGGAGGAGATTAGCAAGGTTGTCAAGCTGCAAGAGGAACTTGACATTGATGTGCTTGTTCATGGAGAACCTGAGGTTAATAGCCACCTTTTAAAACTTTAAGCAAATGCATCAAACCAATTCAAGTTAAACATTTATTTCTGTCTATCTACAGATTGGAAAAAGTTTACCAACTAACAACACTCAAAATTGTTTAGCCCAATTGTCAGTAGTGACTATTTTCCATAGATATCAAACAAAACCTTCGAATTGCCTATATGCAACACAATTCTAACTATTTTTGTTGAAACAGAGGAATGACATGGTAGAGTACTTCGGGGAGCAATTGTCTGGCTTTGCATTCACTGCCAATGGCTGGGTGCAGTCTTATGGATCTCGTTGTGTCAAGCCCCCGATCATCTATGGTGATGTGAGCCGCCCAAAGCCTATGACTGTGTTCTGGTCCCAGATGGCTCAGAGCATGACTGCTCGTCCCATGAAGGGTATGTTGACTGGCCCAGTCACAATCCTCAACTGGTCCTTCGTCAGAAATGACCAACCAAGGTTAGTTTTCATAAGTTCCCTTTTTTAAAAATGTCTCAAAGATAAAATGTTCTCAGTTCTTTTTAGTTATTAATTGTGTGGATCTTTGGTGTTTTACCAGGTTTGAAACATGCTACCAGATTGCTCTGGCAATAAAGAAAGAGGTTGAGGATCTTGAGGCTGGTGGTATTCAGGTATATTTCTTAGTTGAATACAGTTGAACTGGCTGAAATAGTTAATGTTACTAACAACACCTTTTATGTACTATTCTGGTAACTTTTCCTTTCCTATTTGAAGGTTATTCAAATTGATGAGGCTGCTTTGAGAGAAGGATTGCCTCTTCGCAAGTCAGAGCATGCCTTTTATCTTGATTGGGCTGTTCACTCCTTCAGGATTACAAACTGCGGCGTCCAAGACACAACTCAGGTATGTTGCCTTGATTTTATTGATTATTGCCGAATTTTGTTGTGGACATCTGTGAACTTATTGCTATGTTGCATTAGCTAGCTTTAATAAACAGAATCTGAAAATGGGTTAACTTGACAATCTTGAATATGCCTTCTCAATTTGAGTTAAAAAAAATTCCAAGTTAAACACATTCTCATGGGATTCCCGCCCTTAATAAGACCCTGTTTAAGAAAGTGTGTTGAGCCTTGTGATATAGCTGCAAAGTTAGGTTGTCCTGCATGATTATTAGTCAAGCCTGGTCCTGGTAGCTTGGCTTTCAATCCTAATGCCATTTGAATTCTTTGCAGATCCACACTCACATGTGCTACTCAAACTTCAACGACATCATCCACTCCATCATCAACATGGATGCTGATGTGATCACAATTGAGAACTCACGTTCTGATGAGAAGTTGCTCTCTGTCTTCCGTGAAGGTGTCGTGTATGGTGCTGGCATCGGTCCAGGTGTTTATGACATCCACTCTCCACGTATCCCCTCCACTGAAGAAATTGCTGACCGCATTAACAAGATGCTTGCAGTGCTCGACACCAATGTCCTCTGGGTCAACCCAGATTGTGGTTTGAAGACCCGCAAATACACTGAGGTCAACCCCGCTCTTACCAACATGGTCTCTGCTGCCAAACTCATCCGCACCCAGCTTGCCAGCGCCAAGTGAGAAGCTTTTGTTTGTTTGACGGTTTATGGGAAAGTCTTGTATTTTTTTGTCGTGTTTGGTTGTAATAAGCATAAGAGGCTCCGTATATGGATGGGCCTGAGAAGTGGTGTTTGTTGGTTGTTAGCATGGTCTAGGATTTTGCTTCATTGTTAACTTGTTATGGCTTGTACGTGTACTCCGGTCAGTTCGGAAGGCCCCAAAATGAGTACGATTGGTTCTAAGAGGATTGATTTACTATTCATTTTCCCAAGAAAAAAAAATTATTTACAAAAAAATTCTAATGGCATTTTTCTTTGGTCCCCATTTAATAACAGCTGAACATCAACAGATTCATTTAGTTTATAGATTTCCATTTGTAAAAGAATATGTTGGTTCATGCAATATTTGCTTGCTAGGCTAAAAATCATGTGATTGGTCATGCTAGTGGCCATTTTCAGTTGTAGAAGAAAATATATAAAAGGATCCGAATCCGCTGTAGTGCGGGATAGCGTGTAGCGCGCGTACGAGCCGTCTAATCTTGATCGGACGGTTCATTTTTTACGGGCCTATCAATCTAGGTTACATGCACGGGACTCTCTTGTCCATTAGATCTTGATCAGACGGCTAAGATGCTGCGCTCCATGGTGTGTCGCGCGGCACCAGATCTGAATTCATAAAAGTAATGATCATCTCTTTGCCTCTTCTCTCCTGGCCTCTCCCTGCGTTAGATCTAATGCTCTTCCTTATTGGCCTTTGTTTATCTTTCCGTCTCTTTCTTTAGCAAAGCATCTTTACTTCGTCTCCTTCTGCTTGGACAAAATCCTGAAATCAAATTCTTTTTTTTTCTGACGTTCTTTTAGATATTTTTAAATACTTTTGCTGTGTCAACATGCCTTGTTTGGATCATGTGTTGTGCAGTGTCGTGTCATATCGTGTCTAAATATTTCAGTATCGTACCATGTTGTGTCTAAATTTTTAGAGATGCACATGACACGCCTAAGAACACACCACGCCTCGTATCCTCGTGGTGTGTTGTGTTCGAATACGTTTGAATTTCATAAAACATAATAATATACTTATGTGTACAGATTAATTGAACATTTCAATTAATGAAATTATCTTTAAAAATAAATAATATAATAAAGATTTTTTTTATTATTTCATGAGTTTTGCCACTTTAACCCCATTATAACTTTGTCATGTGTCTCGTGTTGTGTTTCGTATCATGTATGGACAATTTGCGTGTCGTTCCTTGTCATGTCTATGTCATCAAAGTTGGACACGGCACATCCAAAGACACGACACGCTTAAATTCTCGTGTCGTGCTTGTGTTCATATTTTATCATGTCGTACCGTACCGTGTTCGACCACATTGTGTTTTTAAGAACATGGATGACTATGCTACTTTAAATACTGATCGAATCAAATTTAAAACAGATAATTGAAATATTAACAACTGACTATATAACCTTAAACACTAGAAAGTTTTAATTTAAACGTTGAATGAAATCAAGCATAAATGCTCGATCATATGACTTTAAAGTCTGCACGTGTATTTTTTAGTCTTTCATTACGAAGTGTTTGTGTCGGATTACATCACATGGCAAAACATATAAAGATATTAATAGGCGATATTGTATGTATAAACACACAAAGTCGATGTCAGATTCCTATGGGAGATGCAACATTGTGGCCGCTTAAATTTTGGTTATGAGTTTACCTAAGGCTAAATATTTTTTCCCCCTCTTTTCTGAGATGGAGCCTAAAGAATTTTATAAGATCAATATTTGTTGAAATCACTGACTCGGCCTTCGATCCAGAACTTTTCATACCAAACAAATTTGCCCTGATTTTCTCTCTAATGTTTTCTTGATTTTAGATAAAATCAGATCCTTCTGCTGATAGGTTGGTCCGGGAGATCTTCCTCTGCATCAGGAAATTTGTTTCGGAAATTTCAAATTCCTCGACTTGACTTTTCTGAAATTGATTACTGCATATTTGCCGGCACTTGTCATCACTAAACAAAAAATGAACACATAAAGTAGACAAAGTGAACATATATAATAATCAAAGTGAACTACAAAGATAAGGGCATGACCCTTATTTTTATGTCAAAAAAAAATAATCAAAGTGAACATATACAAATAAATAAGTTCAATGAAAATAAAATGAATATGCATATAAAAAATCTGAACAAGTGATGACAACACTTATTTGTGTATAAGTGTTCATTTTGATCATCTATATATTTATCTTGTCTATTTTATATTTTCGCTTTGTGTTTAGCAATAGCAATTAGCAAGTGATGGCAAAACTGTACACGACAGTTATCATTTCTGTTTATTATATCCCTATAAAAATTGTGGGCTCTTTGCAACCCAATTAAACTTAGGCCTAATAGGCCTTATATATTCTGGACCAAGCACAAATCAGAATGGTTCCATCCTACAAGATTCGTGCTGTGCATGTTTCAACAAAATTTCCTAGAAATTTATGATTACAAATGAACTAGCGAAGCTCAGTGTCTGTGAAAGGAAATATCAGAATTTTGAGGGGTCAATCAGATTGAATCGTGAAATACAGTTAGACGATCTTCACTGAGGAGTGAGGATACTTAGTTGTTAGTTCAGTTGATGGCAGAGAGCTCTAACTTGACATTCGTATCCTTTGTCACATGTTTTCTGGAACTGTTTTAAGTCACTGCCAGAACTTAATCTGAAGTAAATATTAATTGTGAATAACAAAAATTCATTGAATCCATTCATCACTCATCAGTGACTCTATTGGATTGTAATTTTAAGCAACAAACCCAGCCTCCTCTCTTATTCCACTACCAAGCAAATTTTGCTGCTGCTAATACTCAGATGTCAACATAAAGGTCGATTATTTGAACTCTTTTCCTCTGGTCTTGTGCAGGTTGTGATGAATGTCGTCGTATGTTTCAAATGAACATTGTGCGACTATATGTGTGATGCGTGCAAGGATATGAACATATGAGCCTATGAGTATGGATTGATTTTTTACATACGCCATAAAGTAGTATTATTAAAAAATTGTGTAAAATAATTTATTTTATCTCTTTACACGAATTAAATATTGAATGTCTTAGGTAATCTGCAAAACTATTACATTTTTTATACTTATAATATACTCTTTTCCTCATCTGTAATGTTTGAGAGTATAAAACAGCAGCCATAAGGTTTAAATTTGAAAGCACAAGAAGGATTTAACATCTCATAAGTTGATCTATGTTCTAACTGATGTGCTGCATGTGCACTACATTACCATGCTTGAATACCCTTGGATTCAATAAAAAATTACAATACCGAGTTAAGTACAAGTTGAGCAAAACCATTCTTGACGAGGATGCTTTCTAATTTGAGTCATTCTTTGCGCTAGCTCATTTGGAAAATTTTACACACTGTTATAATTTAGTAATTTTTGGTAAAAACACTCCTTTTCCTAAGTAGCAAATTTATTTTTGGATGAAGCATATGACCAAATAAAATTCTAATTAAGGCAAAAATTGATTTACTTTAATTAAACTAAAATTATGAAAGATATTAGTCTAATCTGAACGATTTTGACAAGGTCTGTTAAATTATGAAATGAATTTATCATAAAAATGGGCTATGGTGGAACCTCTCTGAACTGATAAAACGAGGAGTTCAGAGTAATTGCACAGAGAATTGAATACCGGGAAAGTAGGAATTTCAAGGAGCTCTGAGCCGTTGGTCTATTCAAATGCCTATAATTAAACCCATGATGCACTAATGCGTTTTTGACTTATTCTATAAATAAATCTCAACCCTTCTTCTTCTCTTGTACATTTTAAGTTTCCCCAGTTTCGGTCTTATCTTGAAGGTAATTAAGGTTCTAGTTCAATTTTTCATCTTTCTCTTTCATACTTCTCGTCTTTGTCATTTACTATCTCCTTGGGATTGATAGGTACTAATAAATTGATTCTCTCTTTTCTCATTTTGCTATTTCATTTATGCATCAATAAATTGTTGTTCTCTCCTTTGTGCATAAAAAATCCTTTAAATACAGTTCGAATCATTCAGAATCTTTGCATTATTAGCTAAATTATCTGGAAACTTAATCCATGCTTTAACAGTTTTCATTTTGAGATAATGCTTTGGTTTGGAAATATTAAATAAATTTAAGATTTGATGAAATATTTGATACTAATTTGAATAATAAAAAAATGTAATGAAATCCGGACAAGACTGCAATAAAATGGCTCCCGCATTCTTATAGATTTTATTCTCATTTATAAGCTGACAAATCTCCTCACATTCATTCAAAATATATGACATAAATATATAAATAATGACAAATCTCTTCTCCAGGAAAAAATGGCTTCTCACATTGTTGGATACCCTCGTATGGGGCCAAAGAGAGAGCTCAAATTTGCATTAGAAGCATTTTGGGATGGCAAGAGCAGTGCTGAGGAGCTTCAAAAGGTTTCTGCCGACTTGAGGAGCTCGATTTGGAAGCAGATGTCTGAAGTTGGGATCAAGTATATCCCTAGCAATACCTTTTCATACTATGATCAGGTTCTTGACACAACTGCCATGTTGGGTGCAGTCCCTGATAGGTACTCTTGGTCTGGTGGTGAGATTGGGTTCGATACATACTTCTCTATGGCCAGAGGCAATGCTTCTGTCCCTGCCATGGAAATGACCAAGTGGTTTGACACCAACTAGTAAGAGTTTTTTTGTTTAATTAATTTAAATTCAATGTTATGTTCATCTTTCAATTTTTTTTTTTTTTGGCATATATTAATCAAATTCCTCGTGCAGCCATTACATTGTCCCAGAGTTGGGCCCGAACACAAAGTTCTCATATGCCTCCCACAAGGCTGTGACAGAATACAAGGAAGCCAAGGCGGTAGGTTCCTAACCTGAACAAATTTGTACTTGGGTAGCTATTATTCCTTTTAGGAAAATTAGTTCTCTATTTCTAAGAATGATTCCTCTATCAAAATAAATTAATACATGTACCATGTTGAAAGAACTGAAAAATGTCGTGTTGGTCCTTGTGTACTTGCCAAGCTTTTAAAAAACTCTGTCTTTTTCTATTTTATCACTGTTTTATCTTAGTTTTGGTTTGTACTGCACTACCGTTTTATCGCCGTTGATAAACGCTAAATCACCACCCAACCGAACAAATTGCATTTTAAAATCTTGGTATTCACACTGAGCTACATAATTTACTTAATCAATAAACATGTAACTTGAAAATTGAAGTTGCTTCTCTCCTAAAAGCAAAATTTAATTTTCATTTTCCACATGCAGCTGGGAGTTGACACTGTACCTGTGCTTATTGGACCAGTAACTTATCTGCTGTTCTCTAAGCCTGCAAAGGGTGTGGAGAAATCATTCTGTACCCTTTCATTGCTGGAAAGCATTCTACCCATCTACAAGTAAGGATCTAAAATTATGTTTGAATTACTAACTTCCCTTCTACAAATTATACATATCCTAATGATCTACAATTTTTCTTGCAATGTTGAACTTACCTAGGGAAGTTATTGCTGAGCTGAAGGCAGCAGGAGCCACATGGATTCAGCTCGACGAACCCACACTTGTGAAGGACCTTGATTCAAAGCAATTGGATGCCTTCTCCAAGGCATATTCAGAGCTTGAGTCCTCATTTTCAGGTTTGAATGTGGTCGTCGAGACATACTTTGCTGATTTGCCAGCAGAAGCATACAAGTAAGTCTGTGAAACAGATTGCTTTAACGCTTCTTCAAATTTTTGGTTCAGTTAATGGTGTTGTAGGCCATTCCAATCATACCATGAGTGTTATTGATTTATCAAAAACACAATAAATAGAAATTCATGTGGTACATCAGCCGATTTTCCTGGCTTGAATCTTATGTAATACAGTACTTTCGTTCTGACCAATTAGTTTAAATCCATACAAAATTGCAGGACGCTCACTTCTTTGAATGGTGTCACTGGTTTTGGTTTTGACCTTGTTCGTGGCACAAATACTATTGAGCATATTAAGTCTAGCTTTCCTGCTGGAAAATATCTCTTTGCCGGTGTTGTAGATGGAAGAAACATCTGGGCAAATGACCTTGCTGCATCCTTGACCATTCTCCAGGCTCTTGAACCTGTTGTTGGCAAAGGTAATTTTTTTGTACTTCATTCTTTCATTGTGAAAATAGATCTAGTAATTTCAGTTTTTGGAAGGAGTTCCTATCACGTGCTACTGAAAAAATTGGATGACATGATACCCTGTTAGCTGTATTGAATAAGTTGTCTTAGGCTGGTGGTATCTTAGACATCAAACTGGCCCTATGTATCAACAAAATAAATTTCTGATAATGCTTTTTTGCTCTTTAGACAAGCTTGTGGTTTCTACCTCATGCTCTCTCATGCACACTGCTGTTGACCTTGTCAACGAGACCAAGTTAGATGATGAAATCAAGTCATGGCTGGCTTTCGCTGCTCAGAAGGTGGTTGAGGTCAATGCACTTGCCAAGGCACTCACTGGAACTAAAGATGAGGTATCTTCCTATACATATGCAGATATGCTCAACAGCTCAAGCTTTTCCTTTTTTATTAGTTGCTCCATTATACAGGAAAATCAGGATTTGGCATTGTTGTTTCAGCACATGAAAACTAGGCCCTTGAATATTATGTGCAGACTTCTCATGAACCTATCTCATGAGAACCATCATAGATAGTTGTCATGCAATTATCATATTAGTGGTAATTTTGCTAATTTATCCCTTTAAATCTTTTGTTAATATTCTGTACAGGCTTTCTTCTCATCAAATGCAGCTGCTCTGGCTTCAAGAAGGTCATCTCCCAGGGTTACTAATGAGGAGGTCCAGAAGGCTGTAAGTACTCAAAAATACCCCATTTCCCAAATATATAGCCTCTCAATTGATCAACTGGTTTAAATATTATGATGAACATTTTACAGGCTACTGCTCTAAAGGGATCTGATCACCGCAGAGCGACACCTGTCAGTGCTCGATTGAGTGCCCAGCAAAAGAACCTGAACCTCCCAATTCTCCCCACGACCACAATCGGCTCATTCCCCCAGACTGTTGAGCTTAGGAGGGTGCGAAGGGAGTACAAGGCCAACAAGTGGGTTTTTATCCTTGTTCTATGGGACTTCTAAAATTTGTGCACTGTGTTTTAGCACAGTTTAATAAGTGTTTGTGCAAATTATGGCAGGATCTCTGAAGAGAACTACATCGCTGCCATCAAGGAGGAGATCAGCAAAGTTGTCAAGCTGCAGGAGGAGCTTGATATTGATGTACTTGTTCATGGAGAGCCTGAGGTGTGGCTTTTACCTAAATAAACACTTCTGACTTAAATAGACTGATTAATCTAGAAAATTAATAATAAATTGGTGGCTACAACAAGTAATTCAAGCAAAATAATTTATCAGTACTTTTAAACAGTGTTAAATGATTCCATCCTTTAATTTGATTTCTGGCTGTCCATTCAAAATATAATATTTAATTGAGAGTACTGTTACTTGATTCTAACTGCTTCTTTTAAAACAGAGAAATGATATGGTTGAGTACTTCGGTGAGCAATTGTCGGGTTTTGCATTCACCGCCAATGGCTGGGTACAGTCATATGGATCCCGTTGTGTTAAGCCCCCGATCATCTATGGTGATGTTAGCCGTCCCAAGCCTATGACTGTTTTCTGGTCCAAGATGGCTCAGAGCATGACTTCACGCCCCATGAAGGGAATGTTGACCGGTCCAGTCACAATCCTCAACTGGTCCTTTGTCAGAAATGACCAACCAAGGTTAGTTTTGACACAAGTCTATCTTTTATTTAAAGTTGAGACTTGAGACTATAATCTTCAAGAAGAAATTGTGTTCTTTCTTTCTTGGTTTTGTAATTATTTGTTCATGATTTGCCAGGTTCCAGACATGCTATCAAATTGCTCTTGCAATAAAGAAAGAGGTTGAGGATCTTGAGGCTGGTGGAATTCAGGTATATTTTCAAATTCAGTCAGCTTAATAATGTTGGAAATTGCTTTATGGACCATTTTTTTTAATTTTTTTTTAAAGGTTATTCAAATTGATGAGGCCGCTCTAAGAGAAGGATTGCCTCTCCGCAAGTCTGAGCATGCTTTCTACTTGGACTGGGCTGTTCACTCTTTCAGGATCACAAACTGCGGCATTAAGGACACTACTCAGGTACATTGTTTTTTCTTGAAGTCATCCTCCTTCCTTTCATTTATAGAATTAAAAGAGCCCTTACTTATTCCCAATTGACTAATTGCATACTTATCCAACATGTACCACATGTTGTTGTTGTAAAGACGCACCTTTTGACAGCATACTAGCATAGTATTTACAAGCTACCTTTGTGTGACTAATTAAGCCTCCATACTTTTTCCAGATCCACACTCACATGTGCTACTCAAATTTTAACGACATCATCCAATCAATCATCGACATGGATGCTGATGTGATCACAATAGAGAACTCACGGTCTGACGAGAAGCTGCTCTCTGTATTCCGTGATGGAGTCAAGTACGGTGCCGGCATTGGCCCAGGTGTGTATGACATCCACTCTCCCCGAATCCCCTCCACTGAAGAAATTGCCGACCGCGTCAACAAAATGCTCGCAGTGCTTGACACGAATGTCCTCTGGGTCAACCCAGACTGCGGCCTCAAGACCCGCAAATACAACGAGGTCAATCCGGCTCTTACTAACATGGTCTCAGCAGCTAAGCTCATTCGCACTCAGCTCGCTAGTGCGAAATGAAGTTTTTTCTTTTTTTTCAACAGTTTAGCAGAAGTTTTTTTTTTTCCTTTTTTAAATTGTTAATTTTTGTTCTGAAAGAGTTTTGTTGTGAGGAGTCTATGCTGTTGTCATTACTCGGCACTTTTGATAGATTTGTTTTGATGTTGATCTGTGATATGTTTGTACTCTGATCTGCTCTAAAGGCCTAAATGAGTACTACTGTTCAAGGTTGTTTTTTGTGGACAACTTGGTTTTCGTTGTACTATTTTTTAAGCAAAAACTTAAGTTGCTATGTGATTTTCAGTAATGTGCCATTATTAAAATAGTACCGTGAATATAGTACTAATTAAGTACTATTTATCTGCTGTGCCTGTGTGTTATATTATGGAGTCCAAAAGATCTATTTTGTTTTAAGGTTAATGTCTGATTGTTTACCTGCTTTTGTCAACAAAAGTACTGCTGATTGCAAGCAGATATTGACTTTCCTGGGAGCACAGTTCAGAAAATAATTATTTGCGCTTATTATTATTTTTTTTAGCACGCGAGTAGTTTGGCATGTATTCCTTGTAGAAACATATTGTTATATATATAGATTCAACATACAGACAGTAGGGATTGAAATACTAACGACAGTAGAGAGCTGTCCAACTACATTTTAATTACTATTTAAAAATTTTAAAATTAGAAACGTTTAATTCAAATCGTTGATATTGTTCAATTTTATGGGTGATGCGTTTTTATATAAGTTTTATAAAATTTGGAGTCGATTTGATACTCAATTAAGTGACCAAACTATGAACGTATTAGAATTAATCAGGGATAGTTAACCAGATTCGTTCATTTGTTGACCACTTAATCTAGTATCAAATCGACTTTAAAATTTATAAAACTTATATGAAAATGCATCGGTCGTTAAATTAAACAAGATCAACGGTTTAGATTTAGCATTTAATTTTTTTAATTTCTAAATATTAATAAAAAAAAATGAACGGACAGCTCTCTACTGTCGTTATAGGATGCGAATCCCAGACAGTAGTATTAGGAGCTAGCAAAATTTTCCCCCACAATCACAGCGGAAAACGAATTGAAAGTGGCATTTTTTTCTATTTAAATAACCAGTTTTTATACAATGCATTGCACATTTGCATTCGCCGCTACAAAATTATAATATCAGGTACATTTTGAAAGTATGGTCATGGACTCATGGCTCCGCGTTATTCTAATGATAATGGATTCAATTCAGAAATAAATGACCTAATTTTTTAAAAAAATACTCGAACATTTTTTCCTCCAGGACTAAAACTAAGTTGTGTAATATTTAGGCTCTTTGTTGCTTAATTGCAAAAAAAAAAAAAAAGAACTATGAGAAATTAGACCCAAAAAAAGGTTCCTTGAAAGTTGAAAACAAATATAAGCTCAGTTTCCTGGAAATTATTTTTCCCCTTCTGAATTTGGGCCCTGAGTCCTGGAATGAGTTTTTACTAGCACGCTCAGCGGGCTGAAAAAGAGTGAATATGAGGCCTCTCACTTTGGTGAGACTGAGACCTTGGGCATGTCTTACTCAGCAAATACATTATTCAACTTTATTTTCCTGCCTGTTTAAAACACAATAATAGGCGATTACCCATGGAGCCAGTGCTATATAATTCCTATTTTCAAGACCCATTTTTCATTTTTGTGATTAAAGACCCTATTTTAAACACAACAACTTTATTCCTTCCAAAGATCCAATGGATAAAGAAGAGATATTTATCCTTGATAGAATGTTGAACAAAATGAATTGTGTTTATTGTTGCAATAATATGACTGCTAGTATTTTACTACGCAAAGCGCTTATGCCTTTCTTTATATTCAGACGATTATGTTATTTCCTTCTACAAAAATAGAAGAATTTGTATTAAGATCGCTTTGCTAAAAATCCCAAAAAAGATGATTGGTTTGAAGTGCTAATGAGAAAAGGGTTTTGAAATAATAAGATGACAAGACACCTCAAAACCTTAACCAAGCAAAGAACATTTCCCTTGCCTCCTCTTGGAGGTGACCAACCCAAAAAGCCTAAAACCCAGCACTAGGAAGAATAACTCTCCCCTTTGTACACACAACCTCAATCCATTGAAACTTTTTATATAAACCTGACATAGAAACAGTTTCTCTTCACAACACATACAACTAATCTTTGTTAATCAATTAAATTTCAAACGAGGTATATCAATCTTCTGTTCAAGATGAACACAAAGCAAGGCGCTCGTTCTTACGTGGATTTTGAGCCTACTTTTGAGTGGTCCCGAGGGGAAGAGACTGACATCCTACGTGTCCATCTCCCAGGCATTCTCTTTTTCTTTTATTTTAAAATGATATAAATCTTCTTTAATAACTGAGACAGAAGTACACATGAATTATGTTCCTTTGTTACAGTACCTTTTGGTAATTATTTTTCTAAAACGATGTGTAGATAATTGATATTTTGTAATGGATTTGACTAGATATGTTGAATATAACATTGAGATGTATCAGAATCGTTTGTAAAGCTCATACGTATTATGCAAAGTAGTCAACCACCTAAATCAAATTATTATTACAAATGAAATGTAGTCATAACCGGATCTAGTATAGACAAAATAAAATTACAAAATATTAAGCGCTCGCTCTGAATGAATTTCCATTAAAGCAAATTTACACTTGAAGAAAAATGTCTTGTTGCGAGTCATCATTTCTACTGCAATTTTGGAATCAGAAATTAATAATTTTACACCATTTTTGTTCCTATATATATCAAATTAAAGGCTTCAAGAGGGAGCAAATAAAGGTACAAGTCGACAGCTACGGCAACCTGAGGACTACTGGCGAGCGTCCAGTGGAGGGCAACCGATGGAGCCGCTTCTGGAAGGACTTCCGCCTCCCTAACAACTGCAACGTGAATGAAATCCGCGCCAAGTTCGAAAATGAAACGCTCTTCGTCACACTGCCAAAACAAATTGCCCGCAGTAAGCCAACTGTGCCCAACCAACTGCCGCCTCCGTCAAAGCCCGCTCCGGCACCTGCACCTAAACCGGCTCCCGCACCCGAGATGCCAAAACCAACTGCAGATCAACCATCCATTGCCAGCCCAAAAGATCAGCCCGCAAATGGTAAGCTCGGGGAGATGCTGAGCACCAAGAAAGAAGAGAAAGTTGATGATAAGAAGATCGCTACACCAAATCAACCTATCTTTGAGAAGAAGGAGACCAATAAGAAGGAAGAAAAGCCTGTTGAAGAAAAGAGAACTGAAAAACAACCAATTACTCAAGCTGTCGGCGGCAAATCGACAAATGAGACGGTGCCTCAAGCATCCCGAGTTGCAACGGGACTACAGTCCCGTAGGCGGGGGTTGCTTTTGAATGTTGCCGTGGCGGTCATTGTATTGGTGGGGCTTGGGTTTTATTTGAGCTTCAAGCTAAAAAAAAGTGTAGCTGATCATGGATATCATAACACCACTGAAGATTTATAAAATGATGGAATTGAGATAGCTGTAAATATAAGCTCATTATTGACTGATGAGTTGATCGTGGGGTGTTTAATTAACTTTCATGTATGGTGGTTTCAAATGACAGGAAAATTAAGGAGTTTGTAAGCATATGGTTTGCATGTAAGATGTGCCTATAATCCGTTGAAAGAAAATAGCTTGAATTTTCTTGCATAAATATTTATTTTACCTGGTACACCAATTATCATATTTATTCATCTGCATTTGAAGCAACATAAAAAGGAAGGAAAAAGAAAATGCAAACATGACATGGGACATGAGCTAGGTATGCTCTTGGATCGATTAGAAAAAAGAAATAGCTACACGCTTACCTCTTTGAGCTTTTCTAATTGGTTATAGTTTATTTAGAAAGTTGAGTATATGGAATGAAGCCTGATCCGAGATCCTTAATTACAATAATGCATAAAAATCTGAACAGCCAGTAATGAAATATTCTCATGCAAAAGTTTAGCATGAGAAGTAAGAATCTTGGATCAAACTTCATTCCAAACACTCACTTCCTGATATATCTCTCCTAGAAACAAAGAGGCTTATGATTTCCCAATCAACACTATCAATGACTTCGGGAACATTGCAACATTTGCACGGATTTTATATGGGCAATAAGCCAATATATAGCTCCTTCATAAAAAAGAACAGAGGATATGAAACAGTTCGAATAAGGTTAGATCACATGATCGACAGGTCATATAGATGTACAAAATAGCAGGCAAAAAGGATGTGGCTTGGTTGAAGATCTTTGTCTTGTTGTAATTGGAGGTGCTCTTTATAGGAGTGAGTGCTGAGCTTTACAACCACCTCGATTTCTAAAAGTAAAGATAGCATGCGCACCATATTTTCACCCCCCTTGTTAGGAATCCCCATCCGCTCCCGCGCGGGACCGTTCGGCGCAGCCTACGAACCGTCCGATCTGATCTGGACGGTTCGGGCCTATCAATCTAGTTACATGCACGGGGCTCCCTTTGCCATTGAGATTAAATCAGACGGCTCTGATTCCTGCGCTGCACGGTCCCGCGCGGGACTGGATTTCATTTCCCTTGTTAGTTGTTGGGTGCGTTTGAAGAAGAAAAAAAATTATAAATAATTCAAACTCTTCACAAAGTTACACACTTCTCAATATTTCTTCCCACTTCTTTCTTTCTTTCCTTCTTCCCACACCTATCCAAACGCACCCGTTAGTAACTGTTTCTTTTTAAATTTTTTTTTTTACGATTTTCATTTTTTTTACTTCAAAATATTAAATTTGAATTAAGACGTAAAAGTCAAATTTTGTGGGCGAATATAAAGATGGAAAAAATAAACAATGCTGGATTATGCTCAATCTGAATGAATAAAAAGTTCTTGCACATTGTTCTCTTCACTAAAAACTTAATAATAATAATCTTTAGGGGAGACAGCCACGCGTTGGACACGTTCAGTGCTGTGATTTCCCTGATTTCACAACTTACAGAGGCAAAATTTTCTTTTCCACTTTTCCAGCCTGGTAAAAGTAATCTGGGTCACATATTATGAGTGTATATATTTTTTCTTTTAATTCGTCCGACCATTTACCCAGAATATATATATATATATTTCTAGCGAGAGTTGAAATGCCATCTTGTAATGTTAGCACATTTTGTTTCACTATACTTCTTCCAACATTAAGATAGGTAATTATTGTTATCTTATCTAGCATTATAGTTGAGTTTGGAGGTTAATAGAAGGAGATATCCAACATGAAGATATGTAATTATAGTTATTTCTTGCAAAATTGCAGTTGGATTTTGAATTTGACCGAAGAAAAGAAGCTATGCACATTGTGAAAGGTAATTGGTGTTTACCATCCACCGTCCATCTGAATACTATCCAACCATCCAATAGGCTCTTTCTTTTAATATGGGTCTAGAATTGATCTAGCTTTTTTCACTTTTTATTTATTCCTTCTCTCACTCCAAACTCTAGCCGCCAGATAGAGAGACGCGAACCAGTCCAGCATCCGACCAGATGTGATCTTCTCCTCTCCATGGCTTCCGATCGAATCAACAATAGAGTTTTTCATGGAATTATCTCAGGTCATCATCGATCGTCGTCCGAGGAAGCGTTAGAGACTCGGATGGGACATCTTGCCTGAAAATTCCATGCTATAATTTTTTTTCCCTTTTTTCTTTCATTGTTTTTTCTTAATCGGGTGTTTTATCGACAGATTTAGTGCTTCTTGAAGGTTTGGTGCTTCATATTGTAAGTTATTTTGAAATTTTTCAATTTTGATTTTAAATCTGGAGGCAAATAAGATTTTAGGTTTTGATCTAAAAAAAATTTAGTATATCGGACATGGAAATAGGCTAGATCTAGTTCGTACGAGTAAATTTTGTAATGATTTTTTTTCTTGTTCAGTGTTTATTACGTTTGTAGTGGTTAGATAAACATTGTTAGATAAATCCATGAATTTGATGTTTTTGCTTGATCTGCGTGAATTAAATTATTTTTCTTATTTTACTCAAAATTAGTGTCTGGTTTAAATAAAGAAATAATTATATTTGTTTTATTTAATTTTGTTGCAGTTATACTTTGATCTTCATTTCATGATATCCTGGTACAAATCTTTGTTGCACATTTATTTAGTGGTACTTGTTTGGATCTTTAATTTGCTTGATCGAATTACATTGATTTTGTCAAATATAATATTTGGTTTGATAATATCGGATTAGTTAGTCATCATATGTGTTAAGTTAATACCTTTAAGGGATCATTTTGTTTCATTATGTATTTTTTAAAAACATCACATGACCTGAAAGGATTAAATTTTATTAGAGCACTTAATTAGAAATTGATCTTAATTGTATTTTGTTTTGTTTGTGTAGAAATTACATGACAGTGTGAGAAGGAATAGAATGAGGAGTTGATGAATTGTGTTAGCTTGTAGTGGTTAAAACTGTATAGGATTTGTGTTATTATTAATATAATTGTTCTGTTTGTTGAAACAATGGATATTATTATTCTTAATAAATGAACAATGTTCACTTCATTCCATCTAACTTAACACATAAATAATTTTAATTGATCCGTTAACTAGTTTAATTGAACACAAAAACTACGAAATTAAATTTCTGCTGCAATTAACTAAACACATAAACACGTTAAATTCATCCCTTAACGTGTTTAACTGAAAAAAATATGAAAATTCAATTTTGAGATGCATCTAATTGAATACATAATTCATCTAATTAATCTTTTTGAGATGTTTAACTGAACGTAAAAATTTAAAATTTCATATTATCACTGCATCTAATTGAGTACATAATAAGTTTAACTAATCTCTTATCGCATCTAACTGAACATAAAAATTCGTCCATTTGATGACGTCAGCGCAAAAAAAAAAATTTAGAAATTTTTTTTTCAAAAAAACTTTGATGATGTCATCACGCGAAAATGATGATGTCAGCGCACGAAAAATATGGACTGGGCGCTCAGAAGTCTATTAGAAAATCCCTGAATGAGGAGTGGATGGTTGGATAGTATTTGACTGGATGGTTTATATCATTCATTTTTGCATAAACTTAAAATCTTAAATAATAAAAATAATTTAATTTGTTAAAAATTTAAGTAGGTAGGCCCATGTTAATTGCATGTGAAACTTTTTTTCCCGAAGAATATTAGGGCTCAAGTTAGCCATAACTTTCGTATTAAATAAAGAAGTTATTTACAAAAAAAAAAAAACAGAGTTAGAGAGTGAACTTAAAAAAAAAAATAGAAGTACAGAATGCAGAGAAAAAGAGAAGAAAGAGGAAAAAGGAATTTTAGATAAACTAATCAAGTTCAGACGATTGCAGAGTTGTTCATTCATCTAAAACTTCCATAGCAATAAGCGAGATTGACTTAGAAACATTTTTGAAGCCTCCGTTTGGATGCGTTGAGAAGAAATAGGAAGAAGGAAAAAGAGAAGAAAAAAATTATAAACAATTCAAATTTTTCACAAAGTTACACACTTCCCAATACTTCTTCCCTTCTTTCCATACCTATCCAAACGGAGCCGAAAATTCTGACGTATCACTCTTTTCAAACCACAAGCTGGTAATGAGAATAAATTCTCTTTAGTAACATAATATTAGGTATGTTTGGCAATGCGAGGAACAACGCGCAAATTGGAATTCCCGAACTCACAATCAATTAAAATAATACTTTTCTAGTTCGGCTCCTTTGATTTCAATGTTCGCCAAAAATGGAGAATACATGATAAGGAGAGGTGTTCGCGAATTAGCTTATTCTAGTCTTGTTTGGTTCGCGCAAACACATCATGTTCGCGAATTAGGTGTTCGTGAGACGTGCCAAACATATCTTTTGGTTTTTTGAGGGCTAAGCGGTAGAGGTAGAAGTGTAGAACCAAGAACTTCAAATAGAGTGGACGAAAAATTATATTATAGATATTTTTTGAGTTTTTAAATTGTGTCAAATAATTTTTTTTTAAAATTAACAAAAATAGTATAAAATTTTCAAATTTATAAAGATTTTTATAAAATTGGCATATGCCAAGCACAATTTCAAATGCACATGGTTCCGTCCTTTGAGTGGAGAGAGCGGAGAGCACGATAGTTAAAAAGCAATGTTTTCAAAACCGTACTGATTATCTAATTATACCAGGAAGTAGAATAGTGACTGAAATGGAGATATCTGATATTGTAAGAGAAAATACAAAACAATTTCGAAAAATATCAGATTTCGGCCGCCGACCGATTGGGCTGCCGGTACGGTTTTAAAAAACACTGTTAAAAAAGAGTAGTTGCATGCGAATTGAAACAGTGTATAATAAAAGAGAGAAAATAGATGGGAGTGGATCACATCTAACTCGTGAATCCACTAGGACCACTGGCAGATCAAGTAACACTTGATCCGACACGATCCACCGATCAATGCGGTTAACTCGGGTCTGTCTCGTACGAATCGATCGATGTGGTTAACTCGGACTTCGTCAAAGAATAACAAAGAAAGAGGTCGTTTAATTAATTATTAATCGTATTTGTTGCTTCTAATTCGTCGCAAGCTCCGTATGCAAAAGCCGAAAAGAAAAGCAGGAACGAAATTTTCGGAGCTCACGTGAAAAAATTAAATCTACCAAAGGGAAAAAGAGAGACATAGGTTCAGCATTATCATGTTTTTCCATCTAAAATCACCCACATGTGAAATTTCAATGTAAAGAGTACAAAGGACAAAGTAGAGATGAACGAAAAAAGAAAAGAGGATGTATAGTTTATTGGCATTGAAAGAATCTTTTTTTTTTAATAAAGATCAGTAAAATATAAAAATATTTTCAAATACCGATATTATTGTAATAATAATTATATGAAAAAAAATATGAGTTCTAGATAATGGTTGGAGGCCAACGATGAAACAATAATAATATTTTAACAAAATTTGCATATGCATATCTAAAAACATTTTATATCTAATACTAAACATAGTTTATAGATATATCATATATTTAATGAAAACAATGAAGGATGACGTCTTTTTTTTTTCTATTTAAAACCGCTGTTGGCTTAGCAAATTTAACTGAACAAGTTTTTTTTTTTTAAAAAAAAAAAGCTCGCCATAGAAAGTCTTCTTCAAAAAATTTAAAAGGCATCATATATGAATATGAGGGGTTCAAATGCAAATGATTGCTTTCAACTTCCTAAGCATCTTTCATTCTTTTGTCTTTTTTCCCCTCGTTATTTTGCAACTTCGAAGCAATCTTTTCTTTTTAAAATTTTTTTATCATATTATATTATGCATATTTTGGTCATCCCGCTGTAAAGAGATTTTGCAGTGGCAGTTTGCCACCGACGGACCGACCTCAGGCTGCTCATAGATTTTGATGCTTATTCATCTTTTGACCAATCATTCCAAAGAGCAGCATCTCATTATGAGACGAGATTTCTTACACAAAGTTCCTTGTGGCCGTAGAGGTTCTTTTCCTTTAATTATGTTTTTCGTTTTTTTTTTTCCTTTTGCAGATGTTACTTGTGGATAAGTTTAGCTGAAAATTGAATAGTGTTATTATAATAAATCAGACTTCTTAAGTTATTATCAATTTAATTTAAAATCTTAATACTATTATTGTAATATCTGACTTTGAAATTCCGAAAGCTCATGTCAGACCCCCCCCCCATATATTAGATAAATATTAGTAAATTAGAAAAAAATAGTGAATGAAATTTAAAAGTTTCAAAAATATAGATTAAAGATTAAAAATAATTGATTATTTAATTTAATATATATTACTTCAAAAAAATATTAATAACTAATATTAAAATAGTATAAATTAGAAAAATTATAAAAAAATAATTCAGCATATTTAATTATGTAAATTATTTAAATAGAAATATTATAAAAATTATAAGAAAATTGGAAACTAAAATTTTAAATGAATGATCATGTTTCACAGATTAATATTCTTTTCTTAATTTTCTTATAATTTTTATGATTTTTTATTATTTTATTTTTTATAATTTTTAACATTGAATATTAAATATTTAAAATTATTTTTAATTTTGTAACTTTTTAATAATTTTCCTAATTTATACATATTTTAAGTTACTTTTTTATATTTTATAATAATTTATATTGTAAAAATATATTAAATTTAAATAATTAAATAACTTTTTAATTATTCCTTTTATTTCAAAATTTTTTCAATAATTTTTCTAATAGTTGACTAATGTATGGGGGTTTGGGCTAATGCCAAACATTCAAAATCGGACATAAGGTTCGAACTTTCGAAAACCGATATTACAATAATAATTTTAAAATTTAAATTGTATTGATAATAATTACAAGAATCTTATTTATTATAATAATACTATTAAAATTTAGGATGATATTCAATTATTAACAGATCCCTTTTTATACTGTTGGAGTGTTGGTAGAAATAGAATGCGCCAATAGTTTGGAATCCTTCGTTTAAGAAGCTTATTAGTTATTACTTACAAGCTTGGTAATTTTGGCCCATTGTATTGGTTTATTTTATACAAGGACTAGTTGGGTCAGTCAAAACTTCTAAATTGGCCTTCCTTATTATCCACAGTTGCAACTTGAAAGGTCAAGAAACATTTTTTTACTTCATCCCACTTTAGTTTTCACTATTGAAAATATATTTCGTTTGTATAATAATAATTAAATTAATAAATAAATAACGATGGATGATACACTGAAAGATATATTACCCGATTATAATAATTTATATATATTGTCTTGCAAATAAATAGCAATTATTTGATAAACTACCAAAAAACTATTAAGCTGATAACAAAAACAATTTATCTATACCATAAATGGATAAAGCAATTATTAGGCATCCCTATCCCAATAAGAGTCATTCGTCTGTTAACAAAAAGTATCTCGAGAGATCCAAACAGAATTCATAACAAACTTTTGCTTAAGCCTGGTGCATTTTTTAAATGTAGACCGTCAAGTTAAGTCTACAAGAGGATCAGAAAATAGTTATGATATTAATATACATTACATGCAAAATAATAAATTTATTTTTAAAAAGAAAATTAATTATAATGTTATTGCTTACGAATTTTAATAGATTATGTATTAATTCATTAAATTTAGAAAATCATTAGACCCGACAAATAAAATTCATTTGATTTCCAATTAAACATAAATAAAATATAAATCAAAATTTGGTACTTTCAAAACCAAAATAAATTTTATTGATACTAAATTCAATGTGCAATCTATTTCAATTGTACATATATAGGTTATTTAAATATTATTATTTTCTATGACCTAGCCCACGTTTCGCTGGCTTTTGTAATACGGCTCTACGCCTGGTGTACCCAAATCCTCCGGCTTTGAATTTGGAAAGGACTAGATTGCCTAAAACTAAAACCTCGCCGATTTCTTCATTAACGACGAACTTAATTAAGCAAGCTTCTACTCTTAACTCTGAAGGAAAGATAGAAATTAACGAAATTACAGAGATTGTTGCGAAGAACTAGAAGTGATCCGAAAGAAGGTTTGGGAACTTTGAATTGGAATTGGAGATGAGATCTAATATCGTTACCGAGGTGAGATAACTCTTCTATCAGATCTGACTCTGTACAATAATAATCTTTATCTGATTTCAATTCGGTGTACATGTGGGTAGCAATGTAACTATTAATTTTGTTGGTTTGTTATGCAATTTCAAATATTTCATGGGTTGGTTCGCATGTGGAAAATTTGATTACATTGAATTGTGAGTGGTGAAAAAATGCTCTTTCTGAAACCATTGTTTGGTGCCAGTGTTTCATTACTTGTGTTTTTCCTCTAATTCGTGTTACTTGTCTGGTTAATGACTGAATTGGGTGTTTTTATTTATTAACTTTTTTTCACTTTAATGCATGGTTGTAATTTTGCTTTTCAGGCCGGATTGCCGACAAGGATAAATCAGTGGTGGGGAAGCATCCCTTTTATTACATCTGGTGTTGTAATAGTATGCAGTGTAATCTATTTGATTTGCCTCTTGTTTGGATATGATTCCTTCTATGAGATTTGTTTCTTGCCTTCGCAAGTAGTTTCACATTTTCAAGGTATTTAACTCCTTAAGCTTCTTTTGTCAAGTTTCAACTGTCCAATTTGTTTAAATTTGGATCCAATTATGGTCGTCAGTTGTGCAATTGTGTCTCCGCTGATCATGCTGAAATCCTTGAGCTTTGTTTAATATCATTTCATTCCTTTATCACACAATTGGCTTCAATCCATCCAACTATCCAAGCCGCATAAATGTACTTCTGACAGCTTTTGATGTTTTTTAGTTTACAGGTTCTACACATCAGTTCTATTTCATGGGTCTTTACTTCATGTGGTTTTCAACATGTTGGCATTTGTGCCTCTTGGTTCAGAGCTGGAGAGGATTATGGGTTCCGTTCGCCTTCTGTACCTAATTATTCTACTCTCCACCACCAATGCTATTGCTCATCTGATAGTAGCTTTGTTGGTGGACCACAATCCAATTCATCCTTATGCATACTTCATGAATGAATGCTCAATTGGCTTCTCAGGTGTTATTTTCTCATTGATCGTCATAGAGACAAGCTTGAGTGGGGCCCAGTCTAGAAGGTATGTGATTTGAAAAATAACATTTATTTTGAGAAAGTATGTGATTTGCAACATTTATTATGAGAAATGGTCTGCCTTTCACGTAGTATCAAAACATTGCCAGGAAATTTCTTTTTCCATTTTATATTATATAAATATAATTGTTCTATGTTTCGAGTCCTGGACCTTCTGGTTTGTGCTTCAGTAATCATTGATGGTGCCTTTTTGGTGCTATGTATAAGGTGTGATTTATTATCTTTCCTGTAGATCCATTTTTACTTCCATGCTCGTGTGAATCTTGTTTTTTGGTTAATTTTTTTTTTTTTGCATCTTAATTTTCTTTTGAATCTCATTGATAAGTCCGTATCATTTCATAAAATTGACTCTAGTATTTATTTTCTGTGTCATGCAGTGTCTTTGGACTCTTCAATGTTCCTTCCAAACTGTAAGACTAACTTTTATATCATACGTGGTGCCTTTATCTTATTCCAGCTAGTTTTATTTTTACCTAAATCAAAACTAATTAGGAAAACTTGCTTTTAGGTACCCATGGATTTTGCTGGTATTGTTCCAGCTCTTAGCTAGTAATGTCTCGTTTCTGGGGCACATGTGTGGTATATTATCTGGGTTTGCATGTATGTACCAATTTCTACAGTTCTGTACATATGAAATAAATGCCACCTCCTTTGTTTCTTTTCATCATCTTCTTCTAATTTTCTTTATTGCTATTAGATACTTTCGGATTATTTAACTACCTATTGCCTCCACCATCTTTCTATGCTTCCATTGAGAGCTCTTCAGCACTGGTAATTTTTACTCTATTATTCTGATTATTGTAATATGTTATTGCTGCAATAATTTCCTTAAGTTGAATAATAGATTATAATTGCATTTGTAATATTTAGAAACATTGTTCAAATTTGGGAGTTTGTGCTTATACATGATATTCCAATTCCAACACTTAACAATTATTCTGTAGAGGCAATTTTAGCAATTATTAACTTGATGTATACTTTTATTGTTTCAGTCGTTTTGTATTAGACGTCCTAGGTTCATCCTATGCACAGGCGGGACTACTTATGGGCAACTTCCTACTTATTCTAGTGGCACTGGCACCACACAACCAAGGTTACTATATTGTGCAGCTATTTGTTTAAATGTGTTCTACTGTCACTCAATTAGTTATGGCATTTTTTAAACCATGTTGCAGATCTTTGTTGCCTGATAATTTATGGAGGAACATGTCTTCTTGGATACCTCAAAGGGGGACCTCAGTTGTTCAGGCAATTTTCTCCCTCCCTATCCCCCCCTGTATAGAGACCTTTTTGCATGCAGTTTTCAAAATTTTGCATTTTCAGAAAGATAATGTTCAAAGCATTATGAAGTTTCATTTGATCCTGGGAATTGGAAACTGGCTCTTTTGATCTTCGGACCACAGTTCATAGAAATGTGCTATTTTAGTTGACCATCCATGTGGTTGAATCAATCTACTTTCCCACATTCATTGTAACAAAGTCAACCTTGTATATGGAAAATAACACTCGGCCCTTTGATGAACAGTTGAACTGTGTCAAAATAATTGATTGGAATGTTTAGAGTTTGTAAAAGATGTGCTCAAAAGATGTTACTCAATTCAAATTCAGGAAACGTCCTCCACTTTTCTTCAGTTCTTATTTCGTTTTTGCCTTTCTTCTGTAGGAAGGACAAGACCCTAGGTTCCCAGGGAGAGGAAGAACACTTGGCTCAGCAAGAAACCAATCAAGCACGACAGATTCTGATTCAAATTTGCAAGAACGGTTATTGGATGACACTGCCCCCACTCGTGCTCCTACCGATCTGCGGTAATTCATGAATGAAATACTTGTTGTTAGGGAAAGTTCAATTGTAATTCAACATTATAGACAATCTCATATGCTTGTGATGGGAAAGCACAATGCATGTGCTCACAAAAATGTGGTCCCGGTTGTTTTTCGATTTAGAAAATCGAAGTTGAATAAATAAATACTATCAAAAGATGGGAATGATACCGGTCGAAACTAGGGGAATAATACTGGTTAATGCAATTGGTCATGGTGTCCTATTCAATATATTGTGTGTTTGACCTCATATTATGAGCAGGAAGTGATTTGAAATGTTTTTGAGCGTCCAAAAGTAGAGCTGCTTCCCCAACAATTACTTCATAGCTGGGGAAGAAAATAGGGGTAAGATATATTTTTAAAATGTTGAGATAGGTATAGTTGTGTAACTGAATTGAGAGGGTACTATACATCTCATCTGTTCCATGAACTATTATGTCTTCTATTAATGGGCGAAATGAAGTTATGTTCAATATTGAAACATGTTTGGACTTGCAGTGATGTCAGAAATCCGACTGTGAACACTGTTGAAGTTGATGGGTCAGTATTAACTAACCAGGTTACCTTCAGCTACTTTTATGAATTTGTTTATATAAAAATAGAATTTCCCTTTTCTAGGCAAAATGAATGGTTGTTTATGTGATTGATTCTATCCAGGGTTCAGATAGCTTTGAAGAAGAGCTCAAGAAGCTTGTAGCAATGGGCTTTGAGAAGGCAAGTACTTATTTTATAAAATTACAATCTTCTTCTTTCTTTTGGCTCACAGCCAAAATCATGCATTTCTCAAATCAATTGGAAATGTTTAACATGACCAATAGAAATTGGTGCTTCTGTGGACATATAAACATTTGACAATACATCTAGGTTGTCAAGTTCATACTGTTCGACTGTTCCCATTGTTTGATTAATGGTAAATCATGCACTGAATCTTGTTATTCTTGTCACTTAAATCATACCTTACATAGCGACATTCGATACTTCATTAAGGGCTGTTAGATTCAAACTGTTTATTTAAATTGTTCTATTAAATGGTAAAGCAGGCATTGAATCTCATTATTCTTTGTCAATTAGATCATGCCTAAAATGTTGGGTTTCTTATTTTGCATATTACAATTTAATTTATTAGTTTATTACTTTATTTATAATTATTTTGAAGTAGTAGGCAAACAGCTTAGTAATAGGCATAGAGTGGATTAGCATCTTATGATTGTGAAGATGTCCAGTTAAATCAAATGGATCTAACAATTATGTGTAAAATTATTATTATTATTATTATTATTATTATTATTATTATTATTATTATTATTATTATTATTATAATGATAGTATCAGGTACCCCTTAAGCCCAGAAAATGAATGTTTGTTCAAGAATTGGAATTATGTCATGTTAGAAGTTCTTTCATCTTGTATGGAGTCTTTCAATGATATAAAGTTTGTTGCAGACTCAAGCTGAGGTTGCCCTAGCAGCTGCTGACGGTGAACCTAGTGTTGCAATTGAGATTCTCATGAGCCAACAGGTGAACAATGACTTGATAAGTTGATATTTTTATAGACTCGCTATATTATCATAATATTTCATAGCACCGTGGAATTAATTTAACCAATTTTATAATTACAGGGATGAGACTAGTGGTTTCGTGAAATTATACGTTGAGTTTGTTAATCGGTTCTAACTGAAATGAAGTGAGATGTAAAATTAAAAAAAAAAGGGAAAAAAGAAAAAAAAAAATCCAAAAGTTGGATGTGTAATGCTAGGAAAAATTGCGGGGCTCCTTTTTTCTATTGATGGAGAATGTGTGATCTTCTCTTGGTGGGAATGTATTCTTGTTAATGACACTGGTTAGAAATTGTTTAGTTTCTTGTACACATAAGAGGCAATCTAGAAACTTTGGTTGATTTTTTCCACCTTTGCTTCATATAGTGCCTGATTAAATGTGTATTTTACTGGTGCATGTTTTTAGCTACATCCAATGGGGCTTCACTATAATTACCCCCTGACTACGAGTATTGAAGTGAAATATCTGGTGAATGAATTTAACATTTGTATTTTAATTCAATATATACAACGAATTGCGAATATTATCATTCTATGTTCGAATATATGTTTGTAATACAATATATAGAGAGGCATAGCTTTCCATTTAGTTATTTTCTTCCAAAACAACGCGTGAGATGTCCTATAAGAACCTTTGCACGAAGGCACATGAGTGCATGAATAATGCATTGCCCTTCAAGGGCTCTTTTTGGGGAATTTCATAGTGTAAAAGCCATGATCACATGACACCTAATGGGCTCTTGGTCAGCTGGTGAGGTTTGGGCTGTCAGTAGTTCCAAAAGTGGGACAGTTTGGAGATATAAAAATAAAATCAAGGGATTGTTCGGCTTTGATGCACATTCCTTCGTTTTGTTTGAGTTATTCTGTACATGTTCTCAATTCTTTTCTTAAGTTTGATAAGAATTTCAACTATTACAAGTTTACAATTCTTTCCTTCTATATTAGCAGTACCCTCCCACTTCACAGATACGCTGCATCAGAAAAGTGATAATTCATAACCCAAAAGACAATTTTTGAAGCAACATACTTGAACCTTCATTCAGAAATCTTTAAATCAGATTCACATATGTCAAGAGAAGATAACAATGATTGCCAAAAAAAAATTTAATAATTTTGATCAGGAGCTTCAATCTTTGCTCAGCACTCTTGGAACTTTAATATATGGATTGTCATAACTTGGAATGGCCTCTATGATGGCTTCCCTGTGCATTCAAACAAGACGTCGTATATAGCACATAATAAGCAATTCAAATGTAATATAAGAGAGCTGGTTAGGCAAATGACCAACCAAGACCATTCTACTTGATCCATGTTTCTTTGCCCTATATGCTTACAAGAAACCATATTGTGTCAATGTACCTTTCATAGGTTTTTAAGAGTTACATCAGCTGACATTGTAAGTTTAAGGTAAAAGGGTACAATCTTTTAGGAAGAAGCTCAGAGTGTAATTTTAGCTAATATTTGATGGTTTTGAGCTGATCGATTAACTTATGTATGACATGTTAACAAGTACTAACAAACTATCAGGTACATGTTGATGGTTTTGATTTCATCAGTTAACTTGTGTATTACATGCTAATGGTATAAGGTAGTACCAAACCCAGTACAGGATCCCTTCTGGTATAACAATAATATATGCATTATGAACCTGTTATCAAATGTTTCTGGGGTGTCTTCCCTTGGGCTAGATACAGCCTCGGTACCTGTTAAATAGGGAAAAAGGGAAGACAAAAAAAATTAGTAATTTGCCTCAGATTTACAATATGCTAAGTAAAAAGTGTTTAGTTTTCCGCACACTGGCCAAAGTGCATCTGGTGTTTTGGCAACAAAATACTACTGCTAGGAAGTTGCTCCAAACAATAACATGCCATATGGATTAAAACTTCGTTTGAAATAACAATAAGTTTACATATCAAAAAAAATTTATTGTAATGCTCCTGCCGTTAAGGAAACAAATTTGCAGAACATAAACCAGTGTCTCTCCATATAGTGGCAAGGTCCATCACCATCAGTGCTGGGCATACAATTGTCACTATTTTCATCTTTTGGAAAGAAATAACCATTTCTATCTACAGTGCTCAACTCAGTAAAATCTACGGAAACCACAGCAGATAGAAATAAAATAAAAAGTGTGTATACTCGCTCGAAGTGAAGGCTCAATGCTTTCTAGGTCAACAGCCTGGAGTTGCCCAAACCTGCCATGTCAGAAAGGTATAAAATTTTCTCATTGTGTAATGAAATCATACTTTTCCAGCTAAAGTTATATTGAAAAGCATTCTTCCTTCCTCCTTGTTCTTGGCTTTTTCTGTGCATTTAGATGACAATTCTGGGCAATGGGAGGCCAATTTGGCTAAATTTGAGAGTAGATGCAATTCAAAGCCTAAAATAAGGTCAAACATGAAAGACTTGATGTGATTAAGGCAAGTTTGAGAAATCAAGACGACAATTTGGCAACAACCTAGTCATGCCTATGAGTCTAATTTAACTGAGAATGGGATTGTTATTCCTGAATAATGCCAACAATGCCCTTACCAATGTTTCACTCTACCCATATCAGATGCTGTGGATACCTAATTATTTAACCACAGAAATCAATACTGTATGGTTTGTAGTTTCCATTTCCATGCAAATACTAAACATGGTAAAACCCCCACCCATTCAAACAATCTAATTTAATTTGAGCATATTTCAGGTAAATTTAATTTAGAAAATCATGCATATTCCCAGAAAGCTATACAAAATGTCAGTGAAATTCAGATAATCTTACAAATGTTGTGCATATTTAACAAGTTTATAAGCAACTAAACACATTAATTCCTAATGCCAACAAATGAATGTTAATTCTCCTTACTTCACATGAAAATAAACAAAATAAAAGAAATGCGAAACACATACAACTTATTAACTTAAAAGAGAAAAAGGAGAGAGAGGTTAATTAATACCAGTCGACAACTTGTCTAATCTTAGGCCCAAATTCCTCAACCTGAAACCAAGACCAAACAATATACATAACCAAATAATAATAACCCCAGACAAAAATGTATAACTGAGTAGCAAAGCAAAAAAAGCAACAAACACCTCCTGAGGAGAAAGGGAGATCCGAGCCGCGTCCGCGAGCCGAGCCACGTCTGGCGGCTCGAGAGCCGCGGCGCAGCGAGGGTGGCGCGAAAAAGAGGAAGAGCTTCGCTTAGACACTAGCAGAAGGCTCGGCTTGAGTGGTGAAGCCGCGAGCCGAAGTCGCGGGAGAAAGCCAGACGACATCATCTTGAACTCAGATAAATGTTGCGACTTGTGAGAAGATAGAGGAGGGAATTCCAAGAGAGTCACTCACCGAATGACCAAAATACCCTCACATTTGTCAGCCTTTTCTTTTTTCCGTTGTGAAAAATTGAGGGTACTTTGGTCATTCTGGGAGTGACTCTCAAATTAGGGGAGGGAGCAAACGGAACAGCATCTTCTCGATGGCCATCCATGGATAGTTTTCGATCTCAACGGTCATAGATGTTCCGTGCATGATACTAAAATTGATAGGTCTAAAAAAATCTAACCGTTAAGATCAAATCGGACGGCTCGGATCAAAAAACGTTTGTTTTAAACCATCCGATACTCAAAGCGATTTCCGATAGAGAAGGAAGGTGCAGTCGCTTTGTTCGTTTCTGTTTCTATCATTTTTTTTTTCCGCAAACGTACACAAGAAAGAAAAACTTTTGGAAGTGAACTTACAAAATATATATTGGAAGGAATTTGAGTGAGTTGATCCAGCTCTGATTCGGATATAATTAAAGCGAGTCCAAGTTCAAAATAATAATTATTGAACTCGAAATATTCAAGTTTGTAACTGAAAAGTAATTATTAAAAATTTACTTTATTTTATATTATTCTTGAGTAATTATTATCTAGTTTTAGAATGAATTTATTAATTTTTATAGAATTTTTGTATGTTTGTTCGAATGGCAATAGATTTTGTATTTACCAAAATATTTAAATATTTGTTTCAAGTAAATGTTACTGATATTAGCATGAATAATTGTTGCAAGATTCGTTAAGTTAAACTCTAATACCTTGATCAAAATGAAGGAATTTAGTGTCATTTGATTGGAATTTCTATATAATTGGATCCAACAAAATCCTATAAAAACAATTCAAATGAAATGAATTGATCATGGCTTAATTGTTTCAATATGGATACATGTTGATCCCATAACGTGTAGGGAGTATGTAACCACAACTAGATTATTAAATAGATGATGGATACATGGATTTGGTTTTTCGTTTCTTTGTTAAATCTTTGAGAGTAAATTTCTCATAATTTGTTAATTATCAACAAACTACAAATAAATTAGAGAATGCATAAATAGATTTTTTCGTGTTCCCTAATCATTAATGTGATGTTTCAAAAATCAGCGAAACCAAAAATGTCCAATCTAAATTGGCATTTCATCTCAATTCCCTACTCCTTTTTTTTTTTTTTTTTTTGAATCAGACAATCCCAAGAAGGAGATATCCGATTCACTAAGGCCATATTAAAGTTTTGACTTTTGAGTCACAAAGAGTGACTTGGATAATCACAACGAAACGAGCAATTTATGCTAATATTAAAATTGGGTTTCATAAAAAAGTTTTGATGAAGTTTCTTTAAAGTATTGTGAAGAAAAATTTTAAATATAACTTATTTACCTAATATTAAATTGGTTTTGATAAAGTTCCTTAATGTCTTTCGTGCAAATGAATCGTTGTGTGTTAATTTTTTTTAATAGAAGAGATCCTTCTCAAGCATTAAACATAACGAGTAATTTGTAAGTAGAGGGAGAGCAGTAGAGGGAGAGCGCAATGAGTTATGCATGATTGGTCATGCCTTTTACACTTAATTTTTACTATAAGTATCTTTTAATTAGGCTATCGAAAGTATTAAAATATTCAATAACTATTAGAAAACAGTCTATTTTCATCTACAAATACAAATTTTGATACAGGCTTGATGTATGATTCTATTTATATTTCTAACACATACAATAAAAAATCAGAGAAAATCAATGGACCTTTAAAAGAATCTTAATTTCCATTGTTTATATTGAAATTCCCACCATTATTTCAAAAGGACTAAGTTAAATTGTTTTCAAAGTAAGCAACTAGGGAGTTAGTTCTTTTGAATTGACTAAAACTTTTTTCCAAAAATTAATATTCTCTTGTTAATGAAAAATTTTCTTTATAAAATTTACCTCTTTGCAAAACCTTATAGTATCTTTCTAGGGTTTGTGGTTACGGTTTTAGCGGCAGAAGGAATTTACTGGGCAACCTCTTCTCCTTTTTCAGAATCACGCTGGCGCTGGCGCTTTTTAGGGTTTGTGGTTGCGGTTTTAGCGGTGGAATGAATTT
Source organism: Rhynchospora pubera (assembly GCA_028095005.1). NCBI lineage: Eukaryota > Viridiplantae > Streptophyta > Magnoliopsida > Poales > Cyperaceae > Rhynchospora > Rhynchospora pubera. The sequence continues at coordinate 34,249 of JAMFTS010000176.1, forward strand.
ACTAGACAACCTCTTTTCCTTATAAATGAATACAATATGTAAAAGCAAGAGAGAATATTTGAATTTAACAAAAGTCATTCTAGATGACAACACCCTTCCAAGCTTGCAATTCATTACTAATCTTGTATTTTATGTTATCCTAGTTTTTACAAAGCAATTTTTTATAATGCAATTGAAAAGCTAAGTAATTAAAATCATATCTTACAACAAAAAACTGCTAGCTAAGAAAGAAGTTATTTTCTTAGAGATTTTCATAGAAATTAATTACGCTTGGTGAAATTATCTAACCTCTAATAAAGCCTCAAAACTGATCATGGCCCAAGAAGTATTCTAGGAATATTGACTATTCCTAAATTTTGCTTGTAAAAATTAAATAATATCACGGCATATGTATGCTAGTTAAAAACTGTATATTACATATAAGAAATGAATAAAAAACATTTTTTTGAATTGGAATAATAAATTTCTATCTCTATTTCGATAAAAGCATTCTGACATCAATTGAATATTGACTTTTTTTAAGAAATATATGAGTGAGTTGACATCAATGTTCTTGCTTTCTTTTATGAATTCGGACACAATAATCAATTACCAATGAAGTTAGTTATAAAATAGCTAATTTTTCTGTCAAGATCAAATCTCCTTTAGTTGTTAACATGTTTTTTTTTATTATAAATTGGGAGGTTATGTTAGTTGAGTGCATAATTTTCATTTTATGATTAAATACTCCTAATTATCCATAAACAATCATGCACAAACACGGATCTTGCACTAAGCCATTCACACAAGAGAGAAAGGTTCAAGGTATACCTCTCTTGATGTAGTAATCAAGAGGCTCGAACCGGCTAGGTTGTAGGTGGTTGTGCTCGCGTCTAGCTCCCGCCTCCTTGTCGAATCGCCTCGAGTCCACTTGGTATTAACCAAATCCTCTACAAGTTATGCTAGTAACTTGGAGGAAATGCCTAATCCCTAGCTTTCCCAATCTTCTAGCAAATGAACTAATTGATTTGAGGAAGAGAGGGGGCTCAACACATGAGCTAATGGAGAGGGAGAGAAGGGAGGCGCCGGCCAAGAGAAAGGGGGGGGGGCGGCTAGGGTTTGTGGGAGGAGAGAGAGAGGGATTTGCTACCATATACCCCTTTATATAGAGCTCAAACCCTACCTACCTCACATCACCTATTTACAACTTTGCCATCCCACCTACCACCATGTCATGGCCGGCCACATTATGGGCCCTTTATGGGCTATGTGCTTTGCCTCTTGGGTCCACTTAATCAACTATTAAATGGCCCTTCTTGTTGCTCCCAATTTGACTCCCTATTGGGCCTTTAATTAACTATTTAATTAAAGCCCTATTAAATGCATATGTGTTGAAATAAATAATTATTAACTTAATAATAATTATTTAGGGATTAGATAATGCATTAATTTATTTCTATATGATCCCTTTGATTTAATTAATTATAACGGTCTACAACGCTATTTAATCAATTAATCAACTCATCATATTTTGCAATACCAATTATTGCAAATAAATAAATAATGCAAGCATGGTTAAAACACCAATTCTGTGTGACCCTTTGAGGATTTATGCTACGTTGGACATGGAGTTAAATCGCTATTTAATTCCAATAATCATAAGCGGTATCTAGCAACACGTTATGATTCCCAATTCGCATAAATAGTGTACAGCTACAATATTTCAATCCTGCATAAGAGAATAAAAATATATCTCTATTTTGATTCCTATGCCTCACGATATCATCGTATAATCCAAGATAGGAATGTGTCATTCTTGCAGATTATACGTTTCTTGATCTAGAGATAATTGTATCAGTTGCTAGCAAACAATCTATCTCCATCAAGGGGCCCAAACAGATATCGTCACTCACTAAGTGAATTAATGAGGGACATACGGTTTTCTTGACTATTTAACTTTTCCCCGCACAATTCAAGAGAACATAAATAACGTCCGTATAGCAGCCCTTATCGGGAATCAGCGGTAGACGATATTTATTGAACCTATCCTCATGTGGAAAAGATAAATATCTCAAACTTAGAATCAAAATCATAACGAAATAAATAATGACACCAAAACACAATCCATATATTTATTTCGTTGGGTCATGTCCTGTACTATGTTCAATTAACATAAACATATGCAATTAAGTTGGTTACTCTTAACCTGTGATTTATAGAACTTAATCAACACTTAACTTGCATACTAATCTTATTGATAATTAATGTTCCTTGTTAATTATCAAGATTATGGACGCTTTAGATTTATTGTTGTCATTTACTACTAAATGAATCACAGTGATCTATAATTCAGATCCTCAACCTGAATGAACTGTCAACACATAAATCAAGGAACAAATGATATAAAATCATCCATAACATAAAACCATAGAAGTAGCCAAATATGATTGGCTTCTAGGACATATCTCTAACAATCTCCCACTTGGCCTAGAGTCAATCAACAGTGACTTCTAGCCAGTGTATAGTACTCAATGTAATATCCAAATATACATATCTCATACTAACGCCTAAATAAAAGATACAACTCAAAGCCAATCAGGCATACGCCTAATCCCCATGGATGCAACATGCAACTCATGCGCGGCTCGAGACAAAGGCTTTGTCAGAGGGTCCGCTGTGTTCGCAGCACCGTCCACCTTCTTGACCTTGACCCATCCGTCATTGACCAACTGACGGATGAGATGGAATCGTCGTAGAATGTGCCTAGTCTTCTGGTGAGACCTAGGCTCCTTGGACTGAGCTATGGCTCCCGTATTGTCGCAGTAGATATCCACTGGACCCGAGATGCTTGGAACCACCTCTAGCTCGGTCAAGAACTCCTTGATCCATACGGCCTCTTTTGCTGCTTCGCCAGCCGCTAAGTATTCTGCTTCGGTGACGGAATCGGCCGTAGTATCTTGCTTGGAACTCTTCCAACTTACGGCACCACCATTAAGCAGAAATACAAAGCCGGACTGTGATTTGGAGTCATCTCGATCGGTTTGGAAACTAGCATCGGTGTAACCAGTTACAACGAGCTCTTGGTCTCCACCGTATACGAGAATGCTCTCCTTAGTTCTCTTGAGATACTTGAGGATATTCTTGACTGCGGTCCAATGTGCCATGCCCGGGTTGGCTTGGTATCGACTAGTCACGCTAATCGGATGTGCCACATCGGGGCGAGTGCATAGCATGGCATACATAATCGATCCGACTACAGATGGATACTTGAATCGCTTCATGTACTCCCGATCTGTCTCCGTTGACGGACCTTGAGTCTTGCTCAAGTAAATGCCATGTGACATAGGCAAGAATCCCTTCTTGGAATTCGCCATGTTGTGTTTTTGCAACACCTTGTCAATATATGCATCTTGGCTCAAACCTAACATCCTCTTTGATCTATCTCTATAGATCTTGATTCCTAGGATGTAGGCGGCCTCGCCCAAGTTTTTCATTGAGAACACTTTCTTCAATGAATCCTTGACTGCATTCAATTCGGGAATATCATTCCCGATCAAGAGTATATCATCAACATATAGAACAAAAACACAACCACGCTCCCACTAAACCTCTTGTAGACACAAGGTTCCTTTTCACTTTGAGAGAAGTTCAATTTCTTGACTTCCTCATCAAAGCGCTTGTTCCAACTCCGTGATGCTTGTTTCAATCCATAAATGGATCGTTGAAGCTTGCATACTTTGTTAGCATTCTTTGGATCCACAAAACACTCGGGTTGTGTCATATACACATCCTCTTCCAAATTTCCATTTAGGAAGGCGGTTTTGACATCCATTTGCCAAATCTCATAATCATAGAATGCGGCAATTGCTAACATGATCCGAATTGACTTGAACATGACGACGGGCGAGAAGGTTTCTTCATAGTCAATACCATGAATTTGCTTGTAACCTTTCGCTACAAGTCGTGCTTTGTAAATGGTCAAGTTGCCATCCATGTCGACCTTTCTCTTAAAGATCCACTTGTTCTCAACGGGTTTTACTCCGTTGGGAAGGTCAACCAAGGTCCATACCTTGTTGTCATACATGGATTGCATTTCGGATTCCATGGCTTTTAGCCATTCCTTGGAGTCGGGTTTCTTTCTCATGTCATCAACGGTCAAAGGCTCATCGTTCTCCATAACGAGAATGTCGTGCAAACCTAAATATCTTATAGGTGGACGACTTGGCCTTGCCGATCTTCGTAGGGTAGAAGTTTGAGGTTCTTGAATTTGTTCCACAACGGTTTGTGGACTTTGTTCTTGAACTTCAATTGAAGGTGCTTCCTCAACATCATCGACTCGCGATATGTTTGAGTTTTCGTTTGAGGGAGCTTGTTCGTGAACCTCTTCTTCCACAACAACTTGTGGAATGGGTTCGGCTACAATCTCATTCGGTGCATCCACATTTTGTGCAACCTCATTTGGCACCACATTGGGAACAACTACATTGCCTACTTGAGGCATGCTTTGTTGTTGCGGTTCTTGAATTTCTTCAATCACCACGTTGCTCCCACTACTTCTTCTTGAGAGAAACTCCTTCTCCAAGAACACACCATAACGAGCAACAACTATCTTGTTCTCGTTGCGGTTATAGAAGTAGTAACCCTTCGTTTCCTTAGGGTATCCTACGAAATGACATTTGTCCGATTTGGGTCCAAGCTTATCGCTCACTAGCCTTTTCACATAAGCTTCACAACCCCAAATCTTGAGAAACGACATGCTTGGTTTCTTCTTAAACCAAAGCTCATAGGGCGTCTTCTCAACGGACTTTGATGGAACACGGTTTAATGTAAAAGTTGCGGTTTCAAGGGCGTATCCCCAAAAGGACATAGGCAAATCGGCTTGGCTCATCATTGATCGAACCATGTCAAGCAAAGTTCGATTCCTCCTTTCGGACACACCATTCCATTGTGGTGTTCCGGGTGGAGTGAGTTGTGGAACGATTCCACACTCCTTTAGATAGTTGCCAAACTCATGGCTCAAGTACTCACCACCTCGATCGGATCGTAAGACCTTGATCTTTCGACCAAGTTGGTTCTCAACTTCATTCTTAAATTCTTTGAACTTGTCAAAGGATTCGGATTTGTGACGCATCAAGTAGATATACCCGTATCTACTATGATCATCGGTGAATGTGATGAAGTATGAATAACCACCACGCGCACAAATGCTCATAGGTCCACATACATCGGTATGTACAAGGTCTAATAAGTCATTTGCCCTTGTTCCTTTGTTAGGAAAAGGCGCTTTGGTCATCTTTCCCATCAAACAAGATTCGCATGTGTCAATTGGCTCGAAAGCGAATTGATCCAAGAGACCAACGGTTTGTAATCTCTTGATGCGTTTCTCATTGATATGACCTAAGCGGCAATGCCACATCAAAGTTGCATTCTCATGTGAAATCTTACGTTTCCTATTGTCATTCTCAACACTCAAGATAAGTCCGCTAGAATCAAGCACATAAAGACCATTCAATAAATGCGCATCACAAAAACGAACTTCATTTCGAAACAAGGTCAACAACTTGTTCTTTATTACAACATCAAAACCATCCATGTCCAAACAAGAGATAGAGATAATGTTTCGAGTGATAGAGGGAACCAAAAATACATCTTTTAGTTCCAATACAAAACCGGAAGGTAAAGTTAAATCCACGCTCCCAATGGCCATAGCGGAGATGCACGTGCCATTCCCGACGCGAAGTTGAACTTCACCTTTCTCGAGCCGCCTCCTACTCTTTAGAACCTGCACATTTCGACAAATGTGAGCACACGAACCGGTATCGAATACCCAATCGGTGTTAGAGGTAGCGAGAAGGGTTTCAATGACAAATATACCTGAAGAAGAAGGTTGGACGGTTCCCGCCTTCTTGTCGGCAAGGTACTTGGGGCAGTTTCTCCTCCAATGACCCTTGTTGCTACAGTAGTAGCAAACGGTCTCGGGAGTGGCCGGGTTCTTTTTCTTCTTGGAACCCACGGGAGCACCCTTGGTCGGGCCTTGGGGCGTCACCGGGCCTTTGCCCTTCTTGGATTTTCGGCCTCGCTTCTTGATCTTTTTGCTCTTGTCACTCACGGCAAGAACATCCTTGGGGCCCTTCTCCTTCTTGAGACTATCCTCCGTCTCAACGAGCATGTTTTGGAGATCATCCATGCTCTTGTCCATGCCATTCATCCGGTAGTTCACAACAAAACCGGTGAAGCTTGGAGGGAGGGAGTTGAGAATGAAATCTTGAATCGCACCCGTAGGAAAGGGCGTATCAAGCTTTTCGAGCTGCCGAAACAACCCCGCCATCTTCATGACGTGTGGCCCGACTTCATGACCCTCCGCCAAGCGAGTGTTGGCGACGGCCTTGATGAGACGGGCCCTTTCGGTGCGGGCCTTGGTTTGGAACATGTTCTTGAGACGAGTGATCATTTCAAACACTCCATAACCACTATCAATGAACTCCTTTTGGAGTTCCGATTCCATGACCGCAACCATCAAGACCGACATCTCCATGTCGTCATTGACGTGCTTCTCATATTCCTCTTGCTTATCCTTTGGATCGGTGTCCTTAGGAGCAGAGGGAATCGGAGTGGAGAGGAGGTACTCCCTTTTTTCAAACCTAAAGGCAAGCCTTAGGTTGCGGTGCCAATCCAAGAAATTAGCACCGTTAAAGGCGAGTTTCTCTTTCTCAAGAAGAGAACGAAGCGTTAAAGAGGAGGAAGACATCTACAACAATTATCGAATTAAAGGTCAATTAGTTTTATGTTTTTAGTTTTAACAAAAGTAAAACTTTCACTACACTTTAAAAAGTCCCTAAGTATAGTGATTTCCAAGACCCCTATTTTCATCAAAATGGACCTGCTATGGCACGTCATCCAAAATGATTAGATAAGGTAGGTTCTCCAACCAATCATCTTACCATGACTCTTGGTTCGCATGAGCGAACTTCGCCCCGATGTCCAAACTCTAGTTGGGTCCATCGAAAAGTCACTTCTCACTATTTGCTCCTTGCAAATCTTATCTATTTGCACCCCGACTACCGAATTGGCAATCATGACGTCCGCTTGGGCGGACCGCGCCATGAGTGACAATCGGCGTGAAGGGGATAGAGAGAAGGAGGGCGATTTAACTTATTCGTTTTAGTTTGGGACAAACAATTCATATGACACTTTGTTTGGTGGTCGTGTAAGCATACACCCATACCTAACCTAACAAAAGTAATCACATAAGCATCTCATAGTTGTGGGTTTGTATGGCTCCCGCTTGCATTAGTTTCGCCACATCGTCCATGGAGCAAAACTAATCTAATTCTTGCCCTCCCACTAAATTCTATAAGGATCTAAATCCTATATAAAATAAAGGTGCAAAATACATGTGAAAACATCCTATTCCCTTCCTAACCTTAGGGGCATGCAAGCCTCACAAGTTACATCAAAAATTAATCAACAAATTAATTAATTAATGGCACCAAAGGCCGCATTACAAACATTCACACATGCATTCATTACAACCACAAGGCATTGAGTCTTGAGCCATACTAAACCCACTATCCACCTACAAAACAAAGTTAGCACATACAAGAACTTTGTTTCCAATTAACGATTTTCAAGCATCTTTGCGTATCGTTTGCCATAAGTAAATTCCGTGTACAAATCCTCAATTTTAAACAACAAAACTTGTTTAAATTCATTTAGAAAGTTCTTTCAACATCCCATAACAGAAAGGAGATCAAACAAGGAGTTTTCTAATTAATTTCAACTAGTTTGAATATTTAGAAAAACAGTAATTTATTAAAAAACGTAACTAATGGAATCCAATAAAAGCAAAGGTTTTAGGTCTCCAAAAATTCTCAAATAAATTACTTAAGCTCCTTATCATAGTTGTGATTACCAGTAAAAATTTCAAGAAGAGATCTTACACCATCTGGGAGAATCAAAAATGACAAATCTCTTACAAGTGCACGAAACACCGTTATGAGATTTTCAGATTATCCTCTCAACCATTCGGTCTGTTAGACCACCTTCTAAACAGTTTTTATATATACAATATACATAGAAAAACTTGCTTAATCTATAGGCTAACTATTCATGAAAAGAAAACCACCAAGTTCAGTTCAAAAGGTTCGAGTTACAAACTAAACAATCAACAAATTCTGTACTGGAACAGACAGTCGATTGAAAAGTTCTAACCTAGTTCAAGGTCCTAACTTCCACGAAAAATTATGAAATTAATTTTCCTGGAACCCTAACTCAAAATAGAACAACTCCATTTAAACAGAATTTTTAAAGGAGTTCTCAGTTGGTACAGTTTATTAGAACAATCGATTTGCTCAACAAACTGGATCTGACAAGTTCTTCCTTTTCATACTTGAAAACCCACAAATTAATCCGAGTCATGCAACAAATTTTACATGCTCAGAAAGAGCTTCAAGTCCTCTTTATTTCTAGCCATAGAACACTGGTACTTATATTCAAAATATAAATCTTTCAAGCCATTCAAACAGGACAGTGCAAGCAGAAACTGGTTCTGCGCACTGTCGCCATTTTATTCACAGTAAATCCATACTAATTCAGAAAAATGTGAATCTAACGCCAAAAGAATCACAATCCACAGATCTACAACTTTCATGTAGATGAAAAAAACTTCCAGAGAACTTATCAAAGCGAAAAATGCGAAACAACACAGAAAATACCATTTCCAGACAGCAAACAAACGCATCATCTCTACTAATCCGTTAATTAGCCAATTTCTCTTAATTAAGTGTCAAAATAGCTTAAGTACGACCATGTGCTCTGATACCACTGTTAGTTGAGTGCATAATTTTCATTTTATGATTAAATACTCCTAATTATCCATAAACAATCATGCACAAACACGGATCTTGCACTAAGCCATTCACACAAGAGAGAAAGGTTCAAGGTATACCTCTCTTGATGTAGTAATCAAGAGGCTCGAACCGGCTAGGTTGTAGGTGGTTGTGCTCGCGTCTAGCTCCCGCCTCCTTGTCGAATCGCCTCGAGTCCACTTGGTATTAACCAAATCCTCTACAAGTTATGCTAGTAACTTGGAGGAAATGCCTAATCCCTAGCTTTCCCAATCTTCTAGCAAATGAACTAATTGATTTGAGGAAGAGAGGGGGCTCAACACATGAGCTAATGGAGAGGGAGAGAAGGGAGGCGCCGGCCAAGAGAAAGGGGGGGGGGCGGCTAGGGTTTGTGGGAGGAGAGAGAGAGGGATTTGCTACCATATACCCCTTTATATAGAGCTCAAACCCTACCTACCTCACATCACCTATTTACAACTTTGCCATCCCACCTACCACCATGTCATGGCCGGCCACATTATGCGCCCTTTATGGGCTATGTGCTTTGCCTCTTGGGTCCACTTAATCAACTATTAAATGGCCCTTCTTGTTGCTCCCAATTTGACTCCCTATTGGGCCTTTAATTAACTATTTAATTAAAGCCCTATTAAATGCATATGTGTTGAAATAAATAATTATTAACTTAATAATAATTATTTAGGGATTAGATAATGCATTAATTTATTTCTATATGATCCCTTTGATTTAATTAATTATAACGGTCTACAACGCTATTTAATCAATTAATCAACTCATCATATTTTGCAATACCAATTATTGCAAATAAATAAATAATGCAAGCATGGTTAAAACACCAATTCTGTGTGACCCTTTGAGGATTTTATGCTACGTTGGACATGGAGTTAAATCGCTATTTAATTCCAATAATCATAAGCGGTATCTAGCAACACGTTATGATTCCCAATTCGCATAAATAGTGTACAGCTACAATATTTCAATCATGCATAAGAGAATAAAAATATATCTCTATTTTGATTCCTATGCCTCACGATATCATCGTATAATCCAAGATAGGAATGTGTCATTCTTGCAGATTATACGTTTCTTGATCTAGAGATAATTGTATCAGTTGCTAGCAAACAATCTATCTCCATCAAGGGGACCAAACAGATATCGTCACTCACTAAGTGAATTAATGAGGGACATACGGTTTTCTTGACTATTTAACTTTTCCCCGCACAATTCAAGAGAACATAAATAACGTCCGTATAGCAGCCCTTATCGGGAATCAGCGGTAGACGATATTTATTGAACCTATCCTCATGTGGAAAAGATAAATATCTCAAACTTAGAATCAAAATCATAACGAAATAAATAATGACACCAAAACACAATCCATATATTTATTTCGTTGGGTCATGTCCTGTACTATGTTCAATTAACATAAACATATGCAATTAAGTTGGTTACTCTTAACCTGTGATTTATAGAACTTAATCAACACTTAACTTGCATACTAATCTTATTGATAATTAATGTTCCTTGTTAATTATCAAGATTATGGACGCTTTAGATTTATTGTTGTCATTTACTACTAAATGAATCACAGTGATCTATAATTCAGATCCTCAACCTGAATGAACTGTCAACACATAAATCAAGGAACAAATGATATAAAATCATCCATAACATAAAACCATAGAAGTAGCCAAATATGATTGGCTTCTAGGACATATCTCTAACAGGTTAAGACTCTGAATTTATTTTCAAATTAATATTATTAAGGTCATTAGTCGGATTTCGAACGTGCGACCTTTCGATGCATTGTACTTTATCACTGAATCAATGATCGGTTCTCTATCCCACTAGATCAATGAGTGTTTCTCTATAGTTAGCATGCGTATGTGTAAATATTATGATAGTAAGATACATACATCAAAGACCAAACAAAACAAATAATCTCTTTTGTGAAAAATGCTTCTCCTCTTTCCTTCAATAACCAAATGTATTGACGTATATCAATGAAAATTAGATATTATAAGTGAAATCGACAAATTTGCCATCGTGTGCCATCGCTAAACAGAGAGCATGTGTGCGAAATTGGGCCTCACATGAGCACTGAAGCGCTCTAGATATATGTTATATATGTTTAGTTTAATAACCAATGTGTTTAGTTTAATAAATCAAAGTGTTCAGTTAAATGTGTCACCTAATGTTTTATAACATACTTAATGATGCATCTTCCCTGTCTCATTTATATGTAATAAACGGAACATTTATACTTAATAAATTGCATATACATACTTAACAAACTGAACATTTATACTAGGGATAGAGTCGCAAAATTTTTGAGACAAAGGATAGGGATGTCCTAGGGATAGAGTCGAAAAACTATTTAGGTGAACCGGATTGTTTCATGACCCCTTCAATTTTTTTCTTGTATTTTTGTCCGGTTCCTGACCTTATCTGTTTCCATGCGCATTTATTTAAAAACTGAAAATTAATACTTAATAAACTGAAAATTTGTACTTACTAAACTAAATATTTATACTTACCTAACTAAACATTTATACTTACCTAACTAAACATTTAGATAAAAATAATAATAATAAAATAAATATATTGAATACAGTGAACAATTATAATAGAAAATGAACACTTATAACAACGAAGTGAAAAAATAAAATAAAATAACAGACGCTATGGATGGATGAGGGGATCACTCGCGAAAGAGCGCTGTTTAGCTATGGCAAGCGATGGTTTTTTGTACGATGGTGTTAATCAATTTCCAATGAAAATTGCCTTTGTAAAAATTTGTCGTTTAATTAGGAGATTACTGCATCAGTTGAGTTAATACTTTACCTTGCTGGCAAATTCCATGATTTGTCAACATTTATACTCACCAGTCTCCACATTACGTAGAGCTAAAAAAAAAAAAGAAAGAGCGAAAAACGTAAAGCGTCCAAATTCCATGATGCATATTCTCTGGGTGTAGATCATCTTGTCCAACCTTATTTATCTCCTAGCAACTCCAGTGATCCTTTGCAACCACAACATACCAAATGGATTACTGACCACGTCAAAAATCCTTCGCACAGTTTAACAAAACCAGCCAATCTGGCAATCTTCGCCAATCGGACAGCAGCAAATAACACGGAAAACTTTAAAAAATAATTAAAATAGTAGCAATCTTATAAAAGTACAAATAAGGTACCCATAAATTCAGAAATATTAAAACAATTTGTTTTCAACGATTATTTGGTACAAAAAATCTCCAAATTAACTCTCAGATGAAAGTTTAAAATGCTTCAGATAAATAACATATAATAAAGTTTTCAACTCTTTAAAATTCTTAGCAATTCATAAAAAATAAAGAAACGTTATAAAAATCATAATAAAGCTCTAATACTCGTAATGGACAAAACATTTGACAATTTGAATAAAGAAAGCCACATAGATATCATGAAAAAATCAAATAATTGAAAGAAAAGGAAATCTCTAAAAAAAAAAAACCATGAAGCTTACCAAAACTTTATAAAAACATTTAAATTTTGCTTGTTAAGTTGTTACCCCCCCCCCCCCCCCTAATGGGACATTACCAAAAGTCGTTTATTACTGCACGCACTTATCTTTGAATTTGATTTCGGACTGTCGTCCTGTAAAATTTCCTTTAATAACCATATTTATGGTGTTTACAAGCACAGATTCAACTACTAAAAGCTCGTTCATTGACAACGTAAAGGTAGGAAGCACACTCTATTTAGACTAATTAATTACCAGCACCCTTATCTATTAGAGCAACTTAACTTAGAAAATTGAAATCCATTTTCTAGATTGCTAAATTTAAGCAGCTTTAACTGTGCTGGTAGATCTTGATTTGGTCTTCTACATGGCATTCAATTCA
>JAMFTS010005623.1:0-26484 GCA_028095005.1 Rhynchospora pubera
CAAATTTAGAGGTTAATCGTACTCTGGCAACTTTACGTAAGGCAGAGTTTGGTTTTTTTGGGGTTGATAGTGGAAAAGTTGACAGATAAGTTACCCTTACTGTCACTCTACAGAACCGTACATGAGATTTTGACCTCATACAGCTCCTCGTTCAATTCTTTCGAAGTAATTGGATCCTTTTCTTCGTTCGAGAATTTCTTCCCTTCTTCCACTCCGTTTCGAAGAGTAACTAAGACCAATTCAGTCACGTTTTCATATTCCAATTGAAGACTTTTCATTTATGATCAAAGGAAAAGATTTCTCTTTTACGAAACATATGCGGATCAAATCACGATCTTCTATCTAAATAAGAACAAGAACTCTTTCTCGATAGAAATCCCTTTGCCTCTCATCCTTAGAGAATTAGAAAGAAGGATCCTTTTTGAGTTTCAATTTTGTCATTTTGAGAGCTCTTCGATCTTCTACTTATTTGTTTGTTCTATTTCCTTTTTTCGATTTCCTTTTTTTCCTGGATTCTTTCATTTCATTTCGATTTTTCTTATTCTATCCCATAGGTATACCCTTTGAATCAATAGAGAACCTTTTCTTCTGTATGAATCTATATTATTCCATTCCAATTTCTTCCGGATACCTCCCAAGGAAAATCCCCAATTGAATCCAAAATTGACGGGTTAGTGTAAGCTTATCCATGCGGTTATGCACTCTTGAAATAGGAATCAACTTTCGGAAAGATTCTGGCTTTCGTGCTTTGGTGAGTTGTCCGAGATCCTTTCGATGACCTATGTTGTGTTGAAGGGATATCTATACGATCCGATCGATTGCGTAAAGCCCGCGGTAGCAATGGAACCGGGGAAAGTATACAGAAAAAAGAGTTCTTTTCTATTATATTAGTATTCGTTTTAGTAGAAGTTAGTGATCCCCCTAGTGATCCTGGCTCTGTGAGTCCTTTCTTCCGTAATGAATTTTGAGCACCAGCCTTACATTTTTCCTCTGTGGGCCGAGGAGATAGGGGCTCAGCTCAGCAGGAAGAGGGTTGTACCATGAGAGAAGCACGGGGGTCAACCTGCTTCAAATATACAAGATGGATTCTGGCAATCCAATGGAGTTGGACCCTCATGTCGATCCGAATGAATCCGTTTTTTCTACTCTGTTTTTCTACTCTGGTTGTTCGCCTAAACAAGAAAGGAATTCTTGTTTAGGCAGTTTATATCATCCGTACATAGTGCTTTGATCTAAGATTGAAATTTATGCTTGTATGAACTAAGGTCCAAAATATCGAATAAACAAGTGTTTCCACGACTCTACCAACCACCCGGCCAATCCTCTTCCACGCTAGGCCTTTTCCCTTTTTCATGGCTACATATCTTTACGGATAAGGAATGGGAAATCTTTCTCCTGTTCCACAAATCAAATGGTTCATTTCCTCCGGGAGAAGCCATCTCTTTCTCAACAATATTTTGGTCATTTGATCCAATAGCCTTTCGTTAGATAGGAACAGATTCGCTAAATACTGATAACTCTCGAACAGAATATGAGAGGAGAAAGATCCTTTAGATAAGGAACTATTGATTCTAAGTCTTCTTTGCCATCTCTGACGACGCCCCAACAATTCGTAGTACTTTTTCTCCCTTATGGAACCAACTGTCTTCTTCTATATATGAAGAAGGATGCTTATTTAGGTCAGGACTCTTCTCATCTAAATGATCATCTGAAAAAAATTCTCGAGGTGAAAGCCAAAAGTACAGGTATATGACTACGAGAAAGAATGGCTCCGAAGGTTCCCAAATAAATCGGTTTATTATAAAAAAGCTTTGTTCTTTTGAAAATCTGTCTTGTTTCTGGTGCTGAATTGTTTCATTCTCCGAGAACTCCGAATCATTCTCTTGAAGCTCCTCCTCTTGAAGCTGATCTTCCTCAAGATAAAAAGGCCAGTTGCCCTGAAATGACTCGGCCCAATAAGGAAGTCCCGATTTTATAAGCTTTTTGATATTCTCAATTTCGAGATTATCAAATATATAGCGAAAATATTCTAGGAGACCGGACTATGTCTATTTCTATTTGATTTTCATTGAAGAAATCGTTCTCTATCTTCTGCGGGTTCACGGCTTCATGCTCTTCTTCAAACTCCGATTCGTTTATTTCTATTTCATTTCTCAATCTACTACGATAACGGGTAGAAAAAGAATTCTGTTGCATCATATCTAACGGATTCTTTGGTTCGGACCGAAGAAGTAATGTCTCACTGCTATTTTTTTCTATCCATGAGCATCCCACCAGAAAGCCTTCTAATTCTAATAGGTTCTGAACTAGCTGAGAATCATTCTCAAGAAATTCAGAAGAAGTGATCCAATTTTTGACATCGGGTCCGGGTGAAGACCAAAGATCTTGAGTGACCAATCCGGCAGAACAACTCAAAAGATAAAGAAGTATCGTTATTTTCTTCAAATTTGTTTCAAGTTCGACGTACCATTTGTACAAATAAGAACTCCATATTTTATTCCTCGCGATAGGGTCCTGCATATAGATATATATAGGATCTATGGGAAAATTGCTTAGAAATATATTTTGTGCAAAAACTCTTCCTATCTGATACAAAAAGATCCTATGATCCTGAAACCATCTTATGTGAGTTTGAAAATCCCAAGTCTGTCTAAAAGAAGCGAATCGAATTGAATTCGTTTCTTCTATTATGTATTTCCTCTGTGTAATACTAATTGATAGGACCTCATTGTTAAGTGCTACAAGATGTTGTGCATTCGAACTCATGGTTATAGACCCAAATTTCTTACTATCGAATATTTGATTTTCCAAGCCAAATCCCCTAGTATATGAAAGAATCCGGAAGTACCTTCGTTGTTCTGGAATAGTAAGCCTTCGTATCTTAATGAATGTATTAAATTTATTCAGGCCTATTAGAGCGGGATCCACTTCTCGGGGAATATGAGTCGAAGCAATAACTAGAATATTTCTAGTAAAACATCTTTGACGATCCTTGGAATTGGAAAGAGAGCTCTCTTCTAGATGGAGGGATAAATACCTCAACTCATCCCGATCCAGATCATGAATGTTTGGAATCCATACTATACAAGGAGATATTGTTTTTGCCAAATCGAATTGCACGGTCATATCCCAATAAAATGGGTTATTGCTAGTTAGCCTATCCTGTGTCATATTGAAAAGAATCTTATCAAAATTAATATTCTTAGCAATATCGCCACTATCATCAACATCAAAATCATCAACATCAAAAGGAATAGAAGTAATACCCTCATCCTCACAGTCGTCGAATTCACCTCCAACCCAATATGATTCACCATCCAAAAAAGACCAAAAAGACGCCTCGTAAAAATCGCAATCGTAATCGTATAAATACCGGTACTCGAGCGGATATATCTTAATGAAAGGAAGATAAGAATTTTTCGCTAGGGATTTGACCAAATAGGATCGCCCAATTCCTATAGAACCTATCACTAAAACACTCCTAGAAGGGTACGGGGCTAAGCGAAGCGAAAAGGGGGTTGGACGAGATGACAAATGAAAAGTCCCCCACGAGGTTATTGTCTCATAATAAGCAAGAAATATCCGTCTTTCCGCTAAACAGGATTTATTGAACTCATAATTCAATAGATCCTTTTGCTGCATTTCAAATAAGTACCGTAAATAATTGGATCCAGGTTGTTCCACTATTTCATCTAAAAGATTACTCTGAGTCAAACTCCATAGAATTTCATTAATCCTTTTTTCTGTACTTAAGGTGCAGAGCTGAACCACAAATTCTTTTTCTTGATCATCAACCCAATCGGTGTCCGCCACCCAGGATTCTATTTCATCATCCCAGTTCCCCACCTTTTTTCTTTTCCTTATCAATGAATACATCTCTATACTTGTAGGACTTAGATGTCTCGTATTTATAAAAAAAATGATTTGATTGATGAAATTATTTGGGATGAGACTTATGAAAGAACTTATGCGATAGGTGAGATAAGAGATGAGCAAATCGATCCGATTTCGATTCTCAGATTCTTCCTGAAAAAGTAGTAGGTATCCTAGTTCTATCAGAAAATTGAAGAATTCTCCTATGTATTCTTCCAGAATAACATAGTATTTTTGCAGAATAGCAATAACTGGACGGGGATTCTCTATAAATCCAATGGGATCCTGGAAAATAACTGGAAAGGGATCCTCTAAATTCTCTGACCTGAAAGAAGATATAGGATACCTATCCCTAAGTTTTTCCAACTCCATGAAGCATGATGGATTTGCCCAAGATTTGATCTTTTCAAAATCTAGAAATAACTGACGACAGGTTTTGCAAATGAAGGTAAGACCTCTACAAGCGAGATATCCAGCAAAAAGAAGAAGGAAAAGAATTGAAAAGAGGAACTCAGCCGATATCAATGACTTATTCCTATATGAGAAGAATAATGAAAATGTACAAGAAAGAAAAGGAGAAGACCCATTAAAAGAATCAGTCTTTGTTCGAGACAGATTAGTCTTTTTTCGGAGTAGCTGTACTAAATGAAGATTTGAAATCTTCTTACTTATCAGAGTCCATTTCATCAAAATCTTCTCACTTATCAGAGTCCATTTCATCAAAATCTTCTCAAGATATACCCATGGTATATCCAGAATATCTTGAATTTTGGATATCACGGTTGGGAATATAAAATAGGAAAAAATCTCGGAAAGGATGAATCTGAAATATTTGAACCCGCTCGTAGTAAAGATCGTGAGCAGCCATTCTTTGTAAATAGTCCATTCTAAGTAAATAATATTTTCTTCAATATTCCCTTCGAAAAGTTTTACAGAAAAAAGTTTTTTTTTATTGATTATTTTGATATTTCTTTTTTTAACGTATTTCTTTTTACTTCGAAAACCAAAAAGACTCCTTTTTTCCTTCTTTCCGGATGGTAAAGATTTCTCAGAACATGGATTTGATCCACAGTCCATGTTTGAATTGACACTGAGATACTGATGCAAGTTCTTCATTTTTGAATCAGATCGATTCATATCTGAAAAAGATTGCCAAAAAGTTTTTTCCAATCTAAAAAGGTCCGCGATCGAGGAACTAGCTCTAGAAACGACTGGATCAGATTGAATTGGTCTTAAAAGGTCCGCGATCGAGGAACTAGCTCTAAAAACGACTGGATCGGATTGAATTGCATAAAGAGTTCTTGGAAAAATGAAAGATGTATAGAATCTATTATAGAATTTTTGATACAATTTATACATGAAAGATTTGTACAAGTTCTCTCTTTTGTCGCTACTTTTTGGAAAATCCTGATCCTGAGGTATGTTTATGTCAGATACCCTTGCAGAAAGACTCAAAACAAAATGTTTTTTTTGACCGACGTACAAAGAAACTATTTTGTTGCGAATAAATGAGATATTGAGGAATTTTCGATATGTAAGATCCTCATTATTGATACGAATTTTTTCCACAAAAAAGGGAAATCTTTTCTTACAAGAGACCCAGAACCAAAAGTGATGTAGATCATTCCAAAATCGAAGTCCATTTGCTTTATAAAAAGAAGATATCATAGAACTTCTATGAAATGCTTTCACGGGATTCAGCCAATTGTCTCGATCATGGGGTATGATGGAGAAATAGGAATCCGTGTTATCAAAGGATTTCATGCGATTCTTTCTACTATGGGATGAGTCAATCATCCACTTTGATATTTCGTTGAAATAAAATGGGAATATTCTTTCTTCATTGATCCATAATTTCGATCCTTGGGAAGTATTATGATCGTCCAATCTTTGAGAAGTATTATGATCGTTCAATAAGAAGGGTTTCAATTTCTTCAAAAGAACGATTTGAAGACGTAGTGGTTCGAACGACTTCTCCTGGATCGGATCTTTCAATTCATAAATGTACATCTCAGAACTATGAATGGCGATATTCCCGATATGTACAGAGAATCGGGGATATAACCAGTACAAAAACTTAGGAAAAAAGATAAGTAACTTAAGTAACTTATGAAAAAAGAGACGTGCCATGGGCAAAAGGACAAGAAATAACTTAGTGAAAGTGAATTCGTATATGTCGAAAATTTCGGACCAATCAATCAAATCCCAATAACTCGAAAAATCAGTGATATGGCATCGTAATTGATCTCGTAAATCTCGTAATTGATCGAAGACTACTTGAAGCTTCTCCTGTTTCGAAGAGAAATATCCCAGGAAATCTTCCTGGAGATTCTGGAACTCATTCGACCATTTGCTATATGCATCAGGATACCCATTCCTGGATCTCTGGGTTCGACAAATAAAAGGGTCGAACCATTTCTTCTCACTCTTTGCCCAATTGGATAAATGTTGATTGATCGTAGATTTCGTCCTAGTTCGATGATTCATACTATCTTTTCCAATGGAATCCTTATTCGGCTCCGTTATTGATAGAATGAATCGATTTACCATTTCTGCAAATCGATCTTCTGCATTCGATTTCTCCTTCGGAATCATAGAATACCCGGGGGAAATAGGATGAATTGAGACGGTTTTTTGTAAATACCTAATTATTTTGAATAGATCCACCAGTTCTTTATGTTCCGATCGCCGCCTGAAGGGGACAAAAGAAACACCCAATTTTCTCTTCCAAAGAGCCTTCTCTACAGGGGACCTCTCCGTAGGACTCGAACCCAGATAAAGTTCTGACCATCTGTCAGAGAAAAAAGAATGAATGGATCTTGTAGGATTCCCAAGAAATTCTTCGATTTCTTCCGGAAGCAGATTATTATTCATCCGCTTTTCACCTTCTGCGGATAGCCGGAACTTTGAGGAAGATCCAAAAAGAAATTTCGGGAATCGACCTGATTCTATCTCTGTTCGTTCCACATCCTCATTTCTAATGGAATCGAAATGATGTATGGATTGATTAGAAGATCCTTTTGGAGGATACAAAAGCGAAATTACAAATCTATTAATATTAGAAGATTCTTCTCTAGATCCAACCGAATTCATAGGTATAGGAAGAAACCCCCTCAAATAGATATTTTTTCGTTCAACTATATTTCGATTTTGAAGACGACATAAACAGACCCCTAGTACAAGTAGCATCACACCCCTTACCACATTTTTGACGACACCATGGACACGTTTTACTACATTTTTGATCCTGGAATCTCGAGTTATTAAACCTGTTTTGGTTAAATATCGATTGCTTCCTGAACCCTGGGAATTTTTGGAAAATAGGATACCCAAAATTCGGGAGTCAAAGAGTCTCATAAAGCGTTCTTGGTCGAAAAAAATGTCTATGAAAGAGTGAGATTTCTTGATCTCTCTTAATATCTCTCTCCAGTCCAAGATCCAGCTGGATATCCAATCATGTGCTGTATTTTTCTTTTTTTTTTTCATAGAGTTCCTACTTTTCTTTAAGATTATTATGAAGAGTATTAATGTTATCCTTATTTTACTACAAAAAATGCTGATGATGATTTTCATTTTGACTTCTATTTTTTAGGTATTGGTTGTTGATTAGAAAATTAGGTAATATTTCTTCACTGATTGTTTAATATTTGAATCATTGATTCTTTCAGTCACATAAGTCTTAATTTCACATCTCCGAATGTGAAAAGACGTAAAAATATCTTCATATATCAGACGTTCGCTAATTAGTACTGCATCTTCAAAATTGTAACCCTCCCATGGCATATAAGCTACCAATATGTTTTTCCCTAAAGCGAGTTCCCCACCAACTGTAGCGGCACCGTCTGCTAAAATTTGACCTTTTCTCAAACATTTACCTCCCTGAACCCGGGATTTTTGGTGGATCAAAGTTTTTTTTCTTAATTCCAATACCAAACTTGATCAGATCACTCCAATCATCGTCTGAATTATCTTCAGACGATGAATCCAACCAACCTGGATCATTCCATCGTATCGTAGCATTCATAATTTCGAATATATGAATGCATATCGCGAAATCGACATGCGTTTGAATAAAGTAATCAAATATGTCCGATGTTTCGCGATTTTTTTTCAAAATTTTCTTTGATTTTTTTGAATTGTTTGCAATAAGACTTCATGTAGACTCTCAAATCGCTTTTACAAGACAAAAACACTTGCTCCTTGGAGCACAAATGAAGGCCGGCTCGTAACCCGGCCATATTAGAGTGGATTCGTTTCAACTGTACCTGAATCATATTCAATTCATCAATACAATAAGACTTCGCAAGGTTATAAAATTGTATTGTGTGAATAGAATTATTGTGCCCAGGTTCTAAAAACCTGTTCTGAATTTGGCGGGGCCCGTTAGCCAGATTACTGGCCTCTATCAATGGAACGAATTCCGCTTCGTAAAGCTTTTCAAGATAAGATATAAACTCGTCGATCGAAATGCGCTCTTCGGAACAAAGAAAAGTTAAAAGCACTATTTTAAAAAGGAGATTTTTGCTCCTACAAAAATTGATTAAGAAGGGTGGAAAGATACTATCGAATGGATAGCATATTTCCATTTTCAAAGATCTATTGATGGTTTGGTTAATGGATTGATCCAATTTTGCATTTTCTATAATTTCAGAAAACAAATTGCACAATCCTAAGTCGGCGTTAATGTCCACAAAAAGATCGACTAAAGTGAAAATATCATAAAGCTCTACTTTAATATCATAAAGCTCTACTTTGTGTTCAAAGTATATGCAGCGATTTATAATCGCTGCACTAAGCTCTTTTCGAAAACGCTCAGTCATCTCATTCAGACTCATTTGTTCATTCTTGAATTGAACAAGAAATTCACAAAGTTGATCTAAAAGGATTCCGTTTAAACGAGCGTGTGCACGTGAAGTTCTTGCACAATTTTTATACAATTGTGCTTCTCTACCCTCTTCTATATGTCCATAGAAGACATATCTGCGCCGAAAACAATTTTCACTAAAAGAGATAGTTTTAGTGTTAACTGGAGTAACACTTTTTGCATCTTTTCGCTTAGATAACCAAAAATCGACCCTCTGTAACCATTCGTCGTTAGTAATGAGTTTCGTACTAAGCATAACCATAAACGAACATAAGTGAAAGATTATCACCCTGTTCAAAATGTAGTCTGAAACAAAGACTTCGACTACGTCTTGCAACTTCGAAATACTCAATTTGGAATTTTTCATGCTCCTCCTACACTATAAAAAAAAAAAAGAAAAATAAAAAAATGTGAAAATATTCACTTAATATTTGATCCATTCGATGGATCAGTTTAACTATAAAAATGCAATCTTCCGATGCGCCTTGGACTGAATAGATCTGCTTCTCTTTGTTCTTACGAACGGAGTTGTTCCCTTATTTTGATTTTCAATGGGATGAAATCAAAATGAGCCCTTTCTGATACAGAATCTACTGCAAAAAGGTGAGGTACACAGTATATAGTCTTTTGAGTTTAATGCGATAAAATAAAGTGACATAGTTTCTATTTCTCTTAAGGAGTATTTCCATGGGTTTGCCTTGGTATCGTGTTCATACTGTCGTATTGAATGATCCCGGTCGATTGCTTTCTGTTCATATAATGCACACAGCTCTAGTTGCTGGTTGGGCCGGTTCGATGGCTTTATACGAATTAGCGGTTTTTGATCCCTCTGACCCCGTTTTTGATCCAATGTGTATGATTATGATCATACATCTTTTAGATTATGATAATATCTCTTAGATTCAGCATCCATGGCTGAATGGTTAAAGCACCCAACTCATAATTGGCAAATTCGTAGGTTCAATTCCTACTGGATGCACCCTAATGGGAATGTTCAATAAGTTGGCTCTCTATGGATGGGATCTCATCATCCATCCATAACGAATTGAATATGGTATATTCATACCATAACATAGGAAGATTAAGAACTCGAATCCTGATCAATACTGGGACTCATAGGGAAGAAATTGGAGTTATGGATGGAATCAAATATGGAGTAGTTACAGGAAAAAGTCTTCGGTTATTGGGGAAGAATCAATATACATACTTCTAATGCCGAATCAGGATCAACTAAGACAGAAATCAAGTAAGTATTGGGTTGAACTCTTCTTTGGTGTTCAGGTAATGGCTATGAATAGCCATCGACTACCCCGAAAGGGTCGAAGAGACCTATTATGGGACATGCAATCCATTACAGGCATATGATCATTACGCTTCCATCAGGTTATTCTATTCCACCTCTTCTAGAGATTCTAAAGAAAAGAACTTCAAGAAAAATACTTAATAACACGGCGATACATTTATACAAAACTTCTAGTCCAAGTACACGCAATGGAGCTGTAGACAGTCAAATGAAATCCAATCCACGAAATAATCTGATCTATGGACGGCATCGTTGTAGTAAAGGTCGTAATGTCAGAGGAATCATTACCGCAAAGCATAGAGGGGGGGGTCATAAGCGTCTATACCGTAAAATCGATTTTCGACGGAATCAAAAAGACATATCTGGTAGAATCGTAACCATAGAATACGACCCTAATCGAAATACATACATTTGTCTTATACACTACGGGAATGGTGAGAAGAGATATATTTTACATCCCAGAGGGGCTATAATTGGAGATACCATTGTTTCTGGTGCAGAAGTTCCTATATCAATGGGAAATGCCCTACCTTTGAGTGCGGTTTGAACTATTGATTTACGTAATTGGAAGTAACCAATTAGGTTTACGACAAAACCTAGAAATCGATCACTGATTCAATTGGAGTACCTCTATGGAATAGACCTCAACAGAAAACTGTTGAGTAACGGCAGCAAGTGATTGAGTTCAGTAGTTTCTAATAGAGAATTATTGACTCTAGAGATATGGTAATATGGAGAAAATTGTTTGAAGCACGTACCGAACCGGAAGCGCCTCTTCTTTCAAAGAGAGGAGGACGGGTTATTCACATTTCATTTGATGGTCAGAGGCGAATTGAAAGCTAAGCAGTGGTAATGAAGATCCCCCGAAGAGATGTCTCCTACGTTACCCGTAATATGTGGAAGTATCGACGTAATTTGATAGAGTCATTCGGTCTGAATGCTACATGAAGAACATAAGCCAGATGACGGAACGGAAAGACCTAGGATGTAGAAGATGATAACATGAATGATTCGGCAGATTAGGATTCCTATATATCCACTCATGTGATACTTCATTATACGATGAAAAGATCTATTTTTTTCGATATCATCATATACATCTAGAAAGCCGTATGCTTTGGAAGAAGCTTGTACAGTTTGGGAAGGGGTTTTTTTTGATAAAAAAGAAGAATCTACTTCAACCGGTATGCCTTTAGGCACGACCATACATAACATAGAATTCAAACATGGAAAGGGCGGACAATTAGCTAGAGCAGCAGGTGCTAGAGCGAAACTGATTGCAAAAGAGGGTAAATCGGCCACATTAAGATTACCATCTGGGGAGGTTCGTTTGATATCCCAAAACTGCTTGGCAACAGTCGGACAAGTGGGTAATGTTGGGGTGACCCGAAAAAGTTTGGGTAGAGCTGGATCGAAGTGTTGGCTAGGTAAGCGTCCTGTAGTAAGAGGAGCAGCTATGAACCCTGTGGATCATCCCCACGGGGGCGGTGAAGGAAAAGCTCCAATTGGAAGAAAAAAACCCGCAACTCCTTGGGGTTATCCTGCGCTTGGAAGAAAAAGTAGGAAAAGGAGAAAATATAGTGATAGTTTGATTCTTCGTCGCCGTAAATAGGAACATTCCAAATCGAATTTCCAAAATTCGATGGGATGGGCGAACGACGGGAATTGAACCCGCGCATGGTGGATCCACAATCCACTGCCTTGATCCACTTGGCTACATCCGCCCCTTATCTAGCTAAAGGATTTTCTCTTTTTTGCATTCATCATTATTGTATTTATTCTGACCTCCATACTTAGATCGAGATATTGGACATAGAATGCCAATCTTTACCATGTCAAAAAAGGAGTAATCAGCTGTGATAGGTCAACAAGAAAGATTTGTAGCTAATCCAAAGAAAAGATTTGTAGCTAATCCAAAGAAAAGATTTGTAGCTAATCCAAAGGAAAGATTTGTAGCTAATCCAAAGGAAAGATTTGTAGCTAATCCAAAGAAAAGATTTGTAGCTAATCAAAAGAAAAGATTTGTAGCTAATCATTTATTCGAAAAAATGGAAAAAATCAAAATGGGGAAGGAGAAAGAAATAATAGTCACTTGGTCTCGGGCATCTAACATTCTACCCTCAATGGTTGGCCATACATTCGGTATTCATAATGGAAAGGAACATATACCTATTTATATAACAGAATCTATGATAGATCACAAATTGGGAGAATTCGCGCCTACACGGAATTTCGCGAGAGATGCAAGAAACGATAACGATAAAAAATCTGTAATGAAGAATAAAAAAAAATAGGGATCAAACAAAGCAAAAAAAGGAAAGAGAAACACCCAATATAGTGGTTTGAAAAACCACTATATTGGGTATTTCTCTTACCTTTATATAGTAAGAAAAGCAGCCTTAACCTATCTTATCCTTCAATAGAAGGAACTTCAACAGCAGCTAGATCTAGAGGGAAGTTGTGAGCATTACGTTCGTGCATTACTTCCATACCAAGGTTAGCACGGTTGATGATATCAGCCCAGGTATTAATAACACGACCCTGACTGTCAACTACAGACTGGTTAAAATTGAAACCGTTTAGGTTGAAAGCCATAGTGCTAATACCCAAAGCAGTGAACCAGATACCTACTACAGGCCAAGCAGCCAAGAAGAAATGTAAAGAACGAGAATTGTTGAAACTAGCATATTGGAAGATTAATCGGCCAAAATAACCATGAGCAGCTACGATATTGTAAGTTTCTTCCTCTTGACCGAATCTATAACCTTCATTAGCAGATTCGTTCTCAGTGGTTTCCCTGATCAAACTAGAGGTTACCAAAGAACCATGCATAGCACTGAATAAGGAACCGCCAAATACACCAGCTACACCTAACATGTGGAATGGATGCATAAGGATGTTGTGTTCTGCCTGGAACACAATCATAAAGTTGAAAGTACCAGAAATTCCTAAAGGCATACCATCAGAAAAACTTCCTTGACCAATAGGGTAGATCAAGAAAACAGCAGTAGCAGCTGCTACTGGAGCTGAATATGCAACGGCAATCCAAGGACGCATACCTAGACGGAAACTAAGTTCCCACTCACGACCCATATAGCAAGCTACTCCGAGTAAGAAGTGTAGAACAATTAGCTCATAAGGGCCACCATTGTATAACCATTCATCAACAGATGCTGCTTCCCATATCGGATAAAAATGCAAACCAATAGCTGCGGAAGTAGGAATAATAGCACCAGAAATAATATTGTTTCCATAAAGCAGAGAGCCAGAAACTGGCTCACGAATACCATCAATATCTACGGGAGGAGCAGCAATGAAGGCAATAATAAATACAGAAGTTGCAGTCAATAAGGTAGGAATCATTAAAACACCGAACCATCCAATGTAAAGACGATTTTCAGTGCTGGTAATCCAGTTACAGAAGCGACCACCATAAACTTGTGCTTTCGCGTCTCTCTAAAATTGCAGTCATGATCAAATTTTGACTTATTCTATTCTCAAAGACTCCCAAGCACACATATTAACTAGAACTCGAATTAATCGAGATGAGTTAATTCATAGAAGGCTTGTTAATTAACCATTATAGCACGGTTTTATTTCAACGTCAACCCATGCTAAAAAAAAAGATATATTTCATGATCTTATCATGAAATAACATAATATAATATTACAAAATAAAAAAAAAACGAAGAAAAATATTCAAATGTTTTTATGGGTTGCCCGGGGCTCGAACCCGGAGCTAATCGGATGGAGTAGATAATGTCTCGTCTGTTAGAATAAGAAAAAACCCCTCCCCAAATCGTGCTTGCATTTTTCATTGCACACGACTTTCCCTATGTATACATATCATACTGATATTTTGATAAAATAGTTTACTAATTTGAAACTAATTTAGTTGATTCAATTATAAACTCCAAGTTCGTTTAGTAAATTTGAGCATTTCAGAATCTTAATTTCTAAAAATCCAATTCTTTACTTTTTGTTATTTCTAATCTATTGAAATTCTAGGTCTCATGATTGATTAGATCATGAATATGGGTAATATCCAAATACCAAAAACGTTCTTTCTTTGATCTATGTAAAGAAAAATGAATTTTTTCTTGGAAGACTACAGAAAGAACTTGTTCTTCTTCTATAATAAATTCTTCCAATAATCTTGGACCTAAGCTTTGCAAAAGCTTACGTACTGTACTCTTATGTTTACGAGCCAAAGTTCTAGCACACGAAAGTCGAAGTATATACTTCATTCGATACAAAATTCTCTTTTTCGAAGATCCACTATAAAAATGAAAAAGATTTTTCCATATTCGACCAAATCGACTAATAATATCATAATCTGATAAATCTGTCCAGATTGGCTTACTAGTAGGATGTCCTACTATAGTACAAAGTGAAGCTTTAGACAATGATCTAATGAGAAGAATGATTGGAACTATAGTATAAAATCTCTTAATACGAGTATCTATTAAGATAGAATACTCTAGTATTTGACTTCTTACTACCAAATGATTTCTTTTTACATTTGAAGAATAACCAAGAAAGTTGAATGAATAATAGTCGAATTGGTTTCTATGAAACCTATTCGTTTGAGACCAAAAATGAAAATAATATTGCCAAAAACAGACAAGATAAGATTTCCACTTCTCCATAAAAAGATCGGTCCCTTTTGATGCTAGAATTGCTTTTCCTTGGTATCGAACATAGTGCATGAAAGGATCTGTAAAGGGCCATATAGATCTTTGTAAAAAAGTATGATGTACTATTTTCACATGTTCTATTTTTCCATAAAAATAGATTCGCTCAAGAAAGGTTCCAAAAGATGTTAATCGTAAACAAGAAGATTGTTTACGAATAAACAGTAAACAAAACTCATATTCAGATACATAAGAATTATATAAGAAACGAGAGAGTCTTTTATTTTCTTTTGAAAATATAGAAACCAGTCTCTTTGAAATAACGAGACTATTCCAATTAAAATAGTCTAAGAGAAAGAATCGCAATAAATGCAAAGATGGAATATCTTTGATCCAAGATTGAAGAATTTGGACTAATATTTCAAAATGAATAGGATAAGGTATTAGTATGTCCGACACCTTATTTAAATACAAGAATTTCTCCTCTAAAAAAGAAAATATTGAATGAATAGATCGTAAATTTTGCAATTTACAGATTTCTTTTTGATTTCGAGAGGAAGCAAATAGAAATCCTAGGTAGAATGGAATTTCTATAACAACACCAAAACCCTCAGATATCATCTGAGAAAAAAAATGAGCATAAAAAAAACGGTTGGGCTCATTAATTTGATTGTGGTTACAATTTGGAACAACCGAATTCATCAAATAATTCGGTTGATAGATTCGAGTAATTAAACGTTTTATAAGTATTAAACTCGATTTATTGTCATAGGTAATCAGCTTTTTCGCAGGTTCGAAAAGAGCATTTAAACCATAATCATAAGCAAATGCATAGATATACTCTTGAAAAAGGAGTGGATATAAGCATTTTTGTTGACGAAATTGATATTTTTCTAGATATTTTTGAAATTCTTTCATTGAAATGTCTACTTGAACCAGAAGAATTGAGGCTTTTCTAGGTTTATCAGATGATACATAGTGCAATATGGTCAGAACAGAGTATTGGTTATTTGATTTTATCAAATCTTTTCATTCAATATGAAAAAATACTCCGGAAAAGAAACGAGTAGCCCAGCCAGCCTATTCAAAAAAAAAGATTTTATTCTTTTTTTTCCATAAAATTAGTTTCTGGATTTGTTCGGATTTGAATTTCACAGGCTAAATATCTTTTATTTTTGCAACCCAATTGCTCTTTTGATTTTGGAATCAATCTTTTTTATCAATATACAGTTTCTTCTACACATTAATCTCCAATTCAAAATAAAGAATAATTAGGATTCCTTCCAAAAATGAATCCGATCAAAAGTTCAATCATAAAAGAACTCATCGATTTTTTCTCCGATCAGGTACTAATATATTTTTAACATCTAATTAGATCGGGAAATTGTTCCAATGAAGAACATAAGCTCGTTTCTTTTTTATTTGAAACGAAAAATTGGAGCCATAGGGCTCTATCCATTTATTCACTAGACCCAACGAAAATTCGGAGAATTCCTTTATTCTCCTTCTTTCTTCTTCCAAAACTCAAAACAGTTTTTAAGAACTTTAAAAGATTCAGATTAAGAAGAAATTCCAAAAAATTCGACTTTCAATAAAAGAAAAGTCGAGAAATAGTAGTAAAAAAATTGAAAGAATTCAAGAATAAACTTATTATTACGACATGCTGTTTTTTCCATTCATTTCCTTTGAGGATCAGTCGCGGTCTTATAGACTCTACCAAAAGTCTGGACGAATTTTTTTCTTCATCCAAATGTGTAAAAGATCGTAGTCGCACTTAAAAGCCGAGTACTCTACCATTGAGTTAGCAACCCCAGATAACTGATAAATAAAGAGACAGGTAGATATGATCTAAATCAAATTCATTTTATTGCATAAGTCTGTAAAAACGTGAAATTTACAAACATAAATTTCATTCGAGAAAAAATCTCAATTCAATTACTAAAATTGAGAAAATCGACTAGGAAATCCATTCATAGCAAAATGAAAAATCTCCTATTTTTATTTTCTTTTTTGATCCAATTTTTCTTCGTGAATTCTTCGTCTTTATTAAAGACGATATCTTATATTAAGATAAAATACAAATGGAATATTTGAATAAATTGAATGTTTGAATAAATCGAATGTTTGAATAAAGTGAAGAAAAGATAGAGAACGAACTAAATCATTTTATTGATCTATGATCAAATTATATTTGATCAATACAATATTGTATTGATCAAATACAATTTGTCAATAGAAATTCAATATTTAGAAAAATAGAAATACAAACTCCCCTACTTCTCTCCTACTTAAGATTTTATATATTTTTTCTTTTTATATACCGAAATCTCGTTCTTTCCTTGCTTTCATTAACCCAAACCTCTTTCCTTAAAGAATTCTGTCTTCCTTAAGATATCATGAACAGTCTCTGTAGGTTGAGCACCTTTTTCAAGAAAATAAAGAATAGCAGGAACGTTTAAATAAGTTTTTTTCTTTATTGGGTCATAAAGACCCAGTTTTGCAATATCTCTTCCTTCTCTTCGAGACCTAGCATCAATTGCAACGATTCGATAGATGGCTCATTGGGATAGATATAGATAAAAAAAAGGTCCCCCAGAAACGTATATGAGATTTTCATTTCATACGGCTCAAGAAAAATGTTCAAAATTTCTGAATAGAATGGAAAATTGAATTAGAAAATCATGAATTAGACTATGATTCAAATAGACTCCTTTTTCCTTTCATTACAGAAAAAAAATAGCATTCATACTCATAACTCAAGTTAAAAAATAATATTTTTGAAAAAGTTCAAAAGGAAAATCCTTATTGATTTCTTGAGCTGTCTCTAAACTCTTTTGCTTGTCTTATCTCTAACCTACTGATATCTGTCAATATCACCAATTCCATTGTTGAGACAATTTCAAATAGTGTTTTCTTGTTCCGGAATTTTTTATATTTTTTTTCTAGAATCTTTGGGTTTATACATTACTTCGGAAACCTTTATTCCTGTCAAAAGGAAAGCAACATACCTTTTTTTTATTTTCTTCTTTTCTTTATAAATCAAATACGAAGGATTCACTCCCATTCCACCTTATGATCAAAAGAGTTTTACCAGTTTCCAACAACCTTTCTTTTTATTTTTTCTACTTGTTCGAATTGGTTTTTCGCTTTTTGATTTCGATACTAAAAATATACTTACAAAGATTGGTTTAAATTAGTTGAATTTTATTAATTAATTCTCACTAACCCTAGATTCTTTCCCCTGTTTGATAAACAATCAAGTTTTTTTATCTCGAGCTCCATCATGTACTGTTTACTGACAACCTAATATCAATTAGGCTTTTGACAGAACAGAACAGATTATGTCGAGCCAAGAGCATCTTCATTACTATAGAAAATGGTGGATATAAAAATCCACAGACAATTATGTCCTTCAAGTCGCACGTTGCTTTTTACCACATCGTTTCAAACGAAGTTTTATCATGACAGTCTTCTAATTTTATTTAGAAACAGTATGGAATTGATTCCATATGGAATCATGAATAGTCATTGGTTCAACCGATAATAGTCCATATCTATCCGATAGGTAAAGAAAAGAATATTGTGAAATTTACTGAGATCTTTTACAGAAAAATCAACGGAATCTGCCTAATCTTGGTTAGGCTTTGTGTCTTTGCTATCTCTTTCCTCTGCGGAATCGCCGCTCATTGGATTTGTGTTTTCTGGGTCCAACAATGATTTAGGAGAAGTGGGATCCTCCATTGCTTTATGATCATCTTTGGTTTGTTCTATCCCATCAGAGAATACTCGGGGACGGGGAAATCGATACACAATCCTTCCTCTTTTTGAATCAAACTCACTGATTTCGATCTTGACTCTATCCCCATGTACTACAAGTATATGATTACGACGTATATTGCCAGAGAGATAACCCAGAACGATTTGATTATTATGATCCAAACGCACGTGGAAAAGGATATCTTTGATCGGGTCCACAATGGTTCCTTCATACACAAGTCGTCTTTTCCTGTTGTTATCTTTTCTAGGAGTGCCACTCTTGTTTTTTTTCATAAACAACATGGATTCGATTCATATTAATAAATTTTTATTTAACCCTAACTAATTCAAATTGCTGGTTTCTCTTTAATGCAAAAGAGAGTTGTTCTCTCTAACTTTTTCCCTATATTTTTAAATCGTCAAAAAATATCTGCGAAACCAAAAGTTATCGGTTCAAATCCAAGGAAGGCCTTTTTCTATTTTAAAATAGAAAAGGAGTTCTCTTGAAACCTACCCATGAGAGCCATAGGCTATCCCCGTCCTAAGGTGCTTCTAAATGAAAGGATCTTGTCAACGTCCATAAAGAATAAAAGAATTTCCATTTCGTTATTTTCAGTAATTAAAGATAAAAAAATAATTAGCAACAAAAATAAAATAATAATTGGATCAATATCATGTTGGCCAATAATAAAATGATTAACCAAAATACTCGAATAAGATTCTTATTCAAGAATCTTATAATTCTTTATTGAAATGATTTTATATAATGATCTTTATGATTCTTTATAAAGCTAGAATGACCCTTGCGAATTGCATACACTAATTTGTTAAGAATCAATCGAATTGAAACTTGATCATTGTCATTGGCTGGAATTGGAATATCTACAAGATCTGGATCACAATTTGTATCGAGTAAACAAATTGTCGGAATACCTAAAGTAATACATTCTCGAAGAGCTATATGTTCTTTTTGCTGATCAATGATGATCACAATATCAGGTAACTCCTTCATATATTGGATTCCGCTGAGGTATTTTTGCAAAATAGCTAATTTTCTCTTCAAGATTGCTGCATCTCTTTTGCGAAGAAACTTGAATTGACCCTCCTTTTCTGATGCTTTTAAGTTCCTTAACTTACGAAGTTTCGCTTGTGTAATGACCCAATTTGTTAACATACCACGAAACCATTTTTTATTAACATAATGACACCGAGCTCTTATTCCAGCCAACTCTACTAAATCTGCAATTTTTTCGGGTAATTGTTTAGTACCAACGATTAAAATGTTTTTTCCTTGACTTGCTGCATCAAAAAGTAAATTACAAGCTTCTGATAAAAAACGAGCAGTTTTAGCGAGATTTGTAATATGTATACCTTTACGTTTGTTTTTACCCTTTGCAAGGATATAAGGAGTTATTCTAGGATTCCAACTCTTTTGACTATTACCTAAATGAACTCTTGCTTCAATCATCTCTTCCAAATTAATGCTCCAATGTCTTCTTATCATTTTCTCTCTCACTTCCTTTTTGTTTTTTCTTTTTTTTTTAAGAATCAAAAACGATGTACCTTGAAATAAATAATTGTTCCGATGGAACCTTCTACCGGTAATTCACCATTGATGCATGACACAAACCCTAACCAACTTTTTGAATTCCTTATTTGATTTATTCTGACTTGATTGATTCAAAAATCCATAATCAGATTGAATTCAAAAATTATAGTGAAAGGAAAAAATGAATATGTTTTCGTTTTAATATTAAGTAAAGAATAGTGAAATCTCAAAAATACAAGATTTTTATAACATTTCATCAGAATTTGCCTTATAAAGATTATTGAACATCATAATTCTTTATGATGTAACATAATATCTAACATTTCCAACTCAAATAGAGTTTCCGTTTTTTTTTCTAAAGCAAAGCTTTTCTCGTGTCTTGAAGGATGTACACATTTTTTCAATCCAGTACCAATAGGTAAAATCCTTCCCAGAACAACGTTTTCTTTCAGGCCTTTCAACCAATCAATACGACCTCGCAGAGCAGCTTTTGCTAAAACTCGAGCAGTTTCTTGAAAACTTGCTTCGGATATGAAACTTTGAGTATTCAGAGAGGCCTTTGTTACTCCCAATAAGATTGCCCGATAAAAGATTGATTCATCCAGAGCACGTCCTGCTCGTTCTGCTCGGAATAACCCAACTAACTCTCTAGGCAAAAAGACATTAGACATCCCATCTTCTGAAACCAACACTTTTGATGTTACTTGACGTATAATAATCTCGATATGTCTATTATGGATATGTACCCCTTGGGATCGATAAACTTTTTGAATCTTATTAACCAAAGAAATACGACTTTGGGCTATGGTTAGTTCAGCTCCAATGAAGAAAACCCAAGGTACTCCAAGAATTCTTGGTATACATTCATTCCAGGTTTCAATCCTCCTTTTGAGATTTTTCGATATTAAAGCAATCGAACGCACTTCGAAAATTTGGTCTACTTTTGGAAGACCTTGCGTTATATCGCTAGATCTTGATTTTTCATATAGAAATGTAACTAATACATCTCCTTTATAAAAGATTTTTCCATAATGACCATGAACGGTTGCGCCTGAAGTGAGCAAATAGGGCTTAGCTGACCTTATAACTAAAGAATCCAAATTA
Organism: Rhynchospora pubera; assembly: GCA_028095005.1. Taxonomy (NCBI): domain Eukaryota; kingdom Viridiplantae; phylum Streptophyta; class Magnoliopsida; order Poales; family Cyperaceae; genus Rhynchospora; species Rhynchospora pubera. The sequence continues at coordinate 21,084 of JAMFTS010005623.1, forward strand.
AGAATTACAATCTGACCAGATTTTTGGACGTATGGTTTGTCTTGAAATAGACATACATTTTCGCAAATAAATTGTCCAAGACTTATTGTTGTCGATGTGTCTTCCCAACTATCGTCATGAAAGTTGGGGTACCAATTCCAATCGAATGGGTTTAAAAAAAAGCCATCGGGATTGTAAATTCTTCTATTCTCATCTATTAAACAGTATTCAGCTAGTTCAAGTTGAACTATTCTACATCTATTATAGATTTGATTCAATACTTCGACAGTCTGCTCCAAAAGAGAAGGTCTTACAATTAAACATGAATCAAATGTAGAATTTTCTATATCTATAGAAAAGATGTTCAGTAGCAGAAAAACCTCTTTCAAATTGTCAAAAAAATCAAACCCATTGTCAAAATAGGCAGAGAAAAAATATTTATTTAATAAGATCTCATTATGAGTTACTAAATTAGTAAATGAATAAAAATTCGTTATTTTAGGTAAAATAGTGCCTAACTGACAAAAAATACATAGGGGATTCCTATTTATTGGAATCGTATTCTTTTTGAATCGATCCATTCGAGAACAATTGGACGATGACAAGATTATCAAAGATTGGTATTCCTTATTTCGATTTAACAAAGTGCCCATAGTTCCTTGCCGTTGACTAAATGATTCAATCTTTGTCTTAGAGTCAAAAGGATTGATATTGGTACGATCTAATCGATTTTCAGAAATCGATCCTGAACTTGCTCTTTCATATCTATTTCCAATATATGAAATAGTAGGCTTAAGTAACTCAATTTTTATGAAATTGCGAATTAAATAACTTGTCTTTATCTCAACAAATACAGCATGAACCTCTTCTTCTATAGAAGAACTATTTTGTTCTTGGTCCCAATTCAATACTAAACAAGTCCGAACTAATTGAATACTTTTGAGACAAATTATTCGAATTGACTTGTTATCCCCATAAAGGAAAAAATTGACAACTCGAATTTGAAGATTGTCTTTTTCTTGCAATAGATCCTGAGGGAAGAGCATTGCTAAATCAATCTCATCAGGTAATTCATATGGAATTACAGGTCTAACTGAAAAAAAATACTTTTTCTTAATAAGTGTGATCCCTTGAATATAGATCCAATCTTTCCATTTTTTGGATTTCTTAGAATTTTTTTTTCCGGTTTCTCGTGGTATCAAAAGACCACTGTACCTAAATATCTTATCTGTTTCCCTTGGAAAATGAATATCTCCAGAAAATATTCTGAGTTCAATATATTTTTTTGTTTTCTCCACTTGGACTAATCCACCGATTCGGCTTCTTTTATTTAAAGTAAGCCATGTATTTACTCCAATGATACTATTGTTCCGGACCTTTATAGAAGAGGATCTTGGTAAGATATGGACTTCTTCGGGAATGAAAAAAAACGAATCTATTTCCCTTTGGTCTTCCGGGCTCAATTCTTGTACTTCTTGATCCTCAATCCATGTTTGGTCTTCCAGACTCAATTCTTGTACTTCTTGATCCTCAATCCATGTTTGGTCTTCCAGACTCAATTCTTGTACTTCTTGATCCTCAATCCATGTTTGGTCTTCCAGACTCAATTCTTGTACTTCTTGATCCTCAATCCATGTTTGGTCTTCCAGACTCAATTCTTGTACTTCTTGATCCTCAATCCATGTTTGGTCTTCCAGACTCAATTCTTGTACTTCTTGATCCTCAATCCATGTTTGGTCTTCCAGACTCAATTCTTGTACTTCTTGATCCTCAATCCATGTTTGGTCTTCCAGACTCAATTCTTGTACTTCTTGATCCTCAATCCATGTTTGGTCTTCCAGACTCAATTCTTGTACTTCTTGATCCTCAATCCATGTTTGGTCTTCCGGGCTCAATTCTTGTACTTCTTGATCCTCAATCCATGTTTGGTCTTCCGGGCTCAATTCTTGTACTTCTTGATCCTCAATCCATGTTTGGTCTTCCAGACTCAATTCTTGTGTTTTTTTATACTCAATCAACGTTTGATATTTTTGATATTCAATCAACATGTGGTATTCCGGAAATTCTTTTATTCCTTGATCCTCAATCAACGTTTGGTATTCCGGAACTTCCTGATCCTCAATCAAAAACAAATTCTCTTTTTTTATGATTGACTCCATCTCTATGATTCCATATTGAATAATTCCTGAACTGCTTATTCTGTATCGTGGATCATCAAAATAAGCAAGAATACTATTTCGATGGAAAATACCATTTATAGGTATTTCCATCGAAATCGAAAAATAGGGTATTGGTTCTTTTTCCGATTCTTTATCGTATTTGAATGGGATAAAAAATCGGTTTCTTCGCTTTTTCGACAAGAAATACAAATTCTCTTCCTGAATAGAAGGATATATGAAATTCGAATGATTATTCGATATGATTTGATCAGTTCGTAAATGTTCCAAAATTTCCCCTTTACTAGAAGTGTCCAACACTTTACATCTTACTTGATTATTAGTCATTGAAAGATCAGGAATAGAAAGAAATCTTTCTTCAACAGAAAAAGAATCAACATTCATTTGATCTTGATCCTTGTGGACTAAAAAAGACACTCTACCGGATCTGCAAGGACTTCCTTCTAATACCCATAAATGGCTTGTTTTTGGTAATAGATGCACATTACTATATGGATGTTTAGGTGTATGGTAGACATCGGTACTCCAGTGCAATTCTCCCCCTGATTCTGAATAGATATGTTTTTGGACTCTCTCTTTCAAAGGAAAAGTAGATATTCCAGTACGAATCTCAGCAATAACTTGTTCAGACTCGACATATTGATCATTTTGAACTAAAATCAAACTTTTCGCGGGGATACTCAAATCATGGATCATATCCCGACTCTCTATAGTTACATAAAAGTTTGTAGAACACAGAAAGGCAGGATGCCCATGACGGGTACGTGTGGGATGAAGCAAATCCTCGTTGAACTTGATTTTTCCATGAAAAGGAGTTCGTACATGTTGGGCGGTCCCACCTGTAAATACTCCCCCAGTATGAAAAGTTCTTAATGTGAGCTGAGTTCCTGGTTCCCCAATCGATTGACCCGCAATAATACCTACAGCTTCTCCCAATTCAACCAAATCACCATGAGTGAGACTTCGACCATAACATAATTGGCAGATCCAAGATGTACTTCTGCAAGTGAAAGGACTTCTAATATATATTGGTTGTGTTCGAAAGGCTATGAATTGATTGATCAGTCCAATCCCAATATCTTGATTTCGAGTGGCAATGCATCGTAGACCGATATAGATATCATCTGCTAATACACGACCGATTAGTGTTTGGACAAAAAAGGTTTCTGTCATCCCGTTTTTAGGGCTCACGGAAATACCTTGGATAGTACCACAGTCTCTTCTACGTACAACAATGTGTTGAACTACTTCAACAAGTCTACGAGTAAGATATCCAGCATCTGCTGTTCGTATAGCAGTATCTACAACTCCTTTGCGAGCTCCATAACAAGAGATTATATATTCGGTCAAAGAGAGTCCCTCACGTAAATTACTTTGAATGGGTAAATCAATCATTTGCCCTTGTGGATCTGACATTAATCCTCTCATACCTACTAATTGGTGTATCTGAGATGCATTTCCCCTAGCTCCTGAAAAGGACATCAAATAGACTGGGTTAGAAGGATCACTCATCTGAAAATTAGGATTCATTTCTTGTTTCAAATATTCACTTGTAGCATACCATATTTCAATAGATTGACGTAATTTTTCTACTGCATGTACATTCCCATAATGATGGTGTTTCTCCATCAGAGAACTCTGATGTTCAGCATCTTGAACTAACCACCGTTTCGATGATATTGTTAAAAGATCATCAATTCCTAATGAGATAGATGTAGCAGTGGCTTGATGGAAGCCTAAAATCTTGAGTTGATCTAAGATATGGGATGTATATCCCATTCCAAAATGAGCTATTAATCTGCTAATAAGTCGTTTCATAGCAGTTCCATTTATGACTTTATTGTAAAAGGCTTGTTGTTCTGTCATAATTACCTCTATATCTTGCTGAGTGGGATTCGACAATAGACATGAGTCAGTGATTTGAAGATAGAATTTCCTTTATTTTAATCCGAATTCATGCAGACATTCAAAAATTTTGATACTAGTGAAATTAGAAAAAACCGAATCAAATTTCACCGACCAGAAAGAGCATCACCCAATCGATTTTTTGAGTTTCGATAGTGTACGAATATACCGGGCTTGACTAAACCCTTGTATGGCTTCTTCTATCTCTCGATAAAAAGAAATATGACCAAGAGTGGTTCGAATGTATATATACCGGATTTCATCTTTTGCGTTTTTTATTATTAGATAGTGCCCATAAATCTCATGAGAAGCACCCAAAGATTCATATTGAACCTCAATGGGAACCTCACTTGACCCAATAACACATGGATCTAGTTTCCATCGGAGCCACAAAGCGCTATCTAAACCAATTTTTTTTTGCCGATAAGCTCCAAGTGCATCATATGAGCTAGAAAAATAAAGTTCTTTTTCTGTATCATAGCTATTGTTTTGATTGTCAACTGGTTTATTTTTACAGTTTTTGTAAGTATATAGATTATACTTATTTCGATTATACCTATTTGCACAAATCCCTCGACGACTCCCGGTGGTTAATACATAGAGTCCGATAAGCATATCTTGAGTTGGTACACAAATAGGGTCTCCAATAGCAGGAGATAACAAATTGATATGAGAAAACATAAGTAAACGAGCCTCCGCTTGGGCTTCCAAAGATAAAGGTAAATGAACAGCCATTTGATCTCCATCAAAGTCTGCATTAAAACCCTTACAAACCAATGGGTGTAAACAAATAGCGCGCCCTTCCACTAAAATAGGTTGGAAGGCCAATATGCCTAATCTATGCAAAGTGGGCGCTCTATTTAATAATACAGGATGCCCCTGCATAACTTCTCGAAGTATTTCCCATACAATAGGTTCTTTTTCGCGCTCTCTAATCTGCCTTTTAGCAGTCGCTGTGTTAGAAGCGAAATGTTTCCTAATTAAATCGCGGATTAGAAATGGTTGGAAAAGCTCTATTGCGATTTCTCGAGGTAATCCACATTGATGTAATGAAAGAAAAGGACCTACAACAATAACAGAACGCCCTGAATAATCAACCCGTTTCCCAAGCAAAGTCTCACGAAATCTTCCCTCTTTCCCTCCAATTATATCTGAAAAAGATTTGTAAACTTTATTATAACTATCCCACTTCGGTTCTCCGTGGACCCCAGTATCAAGAAGTATATCTACAGCTTCTTGTAATAATTTGACCTGAGAAATTACAACATCTGTGTCCGGAGAGGTATTTGAGGCTAATAGTCTGCTAAGATCATTATTCCGAATAATCACTCTTCTATAAA
>JAMFTS010001455.1:0-26482 GCA_028095005.1 Rhynchospora pubera
CTGAGTTAGTAGCAGTAGGGGGCAAAGTAGCAATGTTCCCTATTCCATTGGGAACCGCAGATTTTCTAGTCCATCATATTCATGCATTTACGATTCATGTGACTGTATTGATACTACTGAAGGGTGTTCTATTTGCTCGTAGTTCCCGTTTGATACCTGATAAAGCAAATCTTGGTTTTCGTTTTCCTTGTGATGGGCCTGGGCGAGGGGGAACATGCCAAGTATCCGCCTGGGATCATGTCTTCTTAGGTTTATTCTGGATGTACAATGCAATTTCGGTAGTAATTTTCCATTTCAGTTGGAAAATGCAGTCGGACGTTTGGGGTACTATAAGCGACCAAGGGATAGTTACTCATATCACAGGAGGCAATTTTGCACAAAGCTCCATTACAATTAATGGATGGCTAAGAGATTTCCTATGGGCACAGGCATCTCAAGTAATTCAATCTTATGGTTCTTCATTATCCGCATATGGTCTTTTTTTCTTAGGTGCTCATTTTGTCTGGGCTTTCAGTTTAATGTTTCTATTTAGTGGCCGTGGTTATTGGCAAGAACTTATTGAATCCATTGTTTGGGCTCATAACAAATTAAAAGTTGCTCCTGCTACTCAGCCTAGGGCCTTGAGCATTATACAAGGACGTGCTGTAGGAGTAACCCATTACCTTCTGGGTGGAATTGCCACAACATGGGCATTCTTTTTAGCAAGAATTATTGCAGTAGGATAATGGCTAGGAGAATTTGAAAAGCATTATGGCATTAAGATTTCCAAGGTTTAGCCAAGGTTTAGCTCAGGATCCCACTACTCGTCGTATTTGGTTTGGTATTGCTACCGCACATGACTTCGAGATTCATGATGATATTACTGAAGAACGTCTTTATCAGAACATTTTTGCTTCTCACTTTGGTCAGTTAGCGATAATATTTCTGTGGACGTCTGGAAATCTGTTTCATGTAGCTTGGCAAGGAAATTTTGTATCATGGATACAGGATCCTTTGCATATAAGACCTATTGCTCATGCAATTTGGGATCCCCATTTTGGCCAACCAGCTGTGGAAGCTTTTACTCGAGGAGGTGCTACAGGTCCAGTCAATATTGCTTATTCTGGTCTTTATCAGTGGTGGTATACAATTGGATTACGTAGCAATGAAGATCTCTATATTGGAGCTCTTTTTTTATTACTTCTTTCTGCAATATCCTTAGTTGCGGGTTGGTTCCATCTACAACCCAAATGGAAACCAAGCCTTTCGTGGTTCAAAAATGCCGAATCTCGTCTCAATCATCATTTGTCAGGACTTTTCGGAGTAAGTTCTTTGGCTTGGACAGGGCATTTAGTCCATGTCGCTATTCCTGGATCTAGAGGAGAGTATGTCAGATGGAGTAATTTCTTAGATATACCACCGCACCCCAAGGATTGGGACCCCTTCTTACGGGTCAGTGGAATCTTTATGCGCAAAACCCTGATTCAAGTAGTCATTTATTTAACACTTCCCAAGGAGCGGGAACTGCAATTCTAACCCTTCTTGGGGGATTTCATCCACAAACACAAAGTTTATGGTTGACGGATATCGCTCATCATCATTTAGCTATTGCTTTTATTTTTCTCATTGCTGGTCATATGTATAGAACTAACTTCGGAATTGGGCACAGTATCAAAGATCTTTTAGAAGCACATATCCCTCCAGGGGGTCGATTAGGGCGTGGACATAAAGGTCTTTATGACACAATCAATAACTCGATTCATTTTCAATTAGGTCTTGCTCTAGCCTCTTTAGGGGTTATTACTTCCTTAGTAGCTCACATATGTACTCTTTACCTGCTTATGCATTCATCGCACAAGACTTTACTACCCAAGCTGCCTTATATACTCATCACCAATATATTGCAGGGTTCATCATGACAGGCGCCTTTGCTCATGGAGCAATATTTTTCATTAGAGATTACAATCCAACCCAGAATGAGGATAATGTATTGGCAAGAATGTTAGACCATAAAGAAGCGATCATATCGCATTTAAGCTGGGCAAGTCTTTTCTGGGGTTTCATACCTTGGGCCTTATGTTCATAACGATGTCATGCTTGCTTTTGGTACTCCGGAAAAACAAATCTTAATTGAACCGATATTTGCTCAATGGATACAATCTGCTCATGGTAAGACTTCATACGGATTCGATGTACTCTTATCTTCAACGAGCGGCCCAGCCTTCAATGCAGGTCGAAACATATGGTTACCCGGATGGTTGAATGCTGTTAATGAGAATAAGAATTCTCTATTCTTACCAATAGGTCCCGGAGATTTCTTGGTTCATCATGCTATTGCTCTAGGTTTGCATACAACTACATTGATTTTAGTAAAAGGTGCTTTAGATGCACGTGGTTCTAAATTAATGCCGGATAAAAGGATTTTGGTTATAGTTTTCCTTGCGACGGGCCAGGGCGTGGCGGTACTTGTGACATTTCCGCTTGGGATGCATTTTATTTGGCGGTTTTTTGGATGTTAAATACCATTGGGTGGGTTACTTTTTATTGGCATTGGAAACATATCACTTTATGGCAAGGTAACGTTTCACAATTTAATGAGTCTTCCACTTATTTGATGGATGGTTAAGAGATTATCTATGGTTAAACTCTTCACAACTTATCAATGGATATAATCCTTTTGGTATGAATAGTTTATCGGTATGGGCGTGGATGTTCTTATTTGGACACCTTGTTTGGGCTACAGGGTTTATGTTCTTAATTTCTTGGCGTGGGTATTGGCAGGAATTGATTGAAACTTTAGCATGGGCTCATGAACGCACACCTTTGGCTAATTTGATTCGCTGGAGAGATAAACCAGTTGCTCTTTCAATCGTGCAAGCAAGATTGGTCGGATTAGCCCATTTTTCCGTAGGTTATATATTTACTTATGCGGCTTTCTTGATAGCTTCAACATCAGGAAAATTTGGTTAATTGAGTATATTTATTGTTTGTTTCTATGCTGTATCATCAAAAATCTCATTTCTTTCGCTGGAGGAGAAGGAGAATTCTACCTTCTTATATGTTTACATCCAGGATTTGAACTGTATCATTAATACCAATAGGTAACTGAATATTATGGCAAAAAAAAGTTTAATTCAGAGGGAACAAAAGCGAAAGAATTGGAAGAAAAATATCGATTGATTCGTCAATCCTTAAAAAAGAAAGAAAAGGTTCATCCCTGAATCCAAAAAAAATAAAAGAAATTCAGAGAAAATTGCAATCCCTACCACGTAATAGTGCACCTATACGTCTTCATAGACGTTGTCTTTTTACTGGAAGACCTAAAGCTAACTATCGAGATTTTGGACTATCCGGGCACATACTTCGGGAAATGATTCATGCATGTTTGTTACCGGGTGCAACAAAATCAAGTTGGTAAGGATACAAATATTCTTTTTATTTGTACCTAAAATATTTGAGACCTCAAAGATATCGCTTCCCAATTGTACCTATTTCTATGGATTTTTTTGATTCAGAATTATGGATGCATTTGATATTTCTTTACAAATGGATACTTTCGACTAATATAGTCGATTAGTATCGATATAGTAAAGGGAGAGGGTTTTAATGTTTTTCTTTTTTTTCGAGAACCGTACCAAGGTTATAGCCCTTGGTACACGTCATAATCTGATCTTGAATTAGTTGACTATGATTCAAGGATTCAAAACATCTCATTTTCACCTTAAGATAAAGAGTTCAAAAGAACTAAGCAGAATTTAGCAGTAGGATATTCCCTTTCCATGGTGAAAATCGATAGAAAAAAAATCCCGCTACCGCAGTGGAACCGATGACCATCGCATTACAAATGCGATGCTCTAACCTAATCCAATTTGAGATTTTCCACTCCCACTTACTTATCCACTATGATTGAATGAGGTTAACTTAAGAGTGTAATTAGGTATATGTAATTCTTACAATTTTTGTTTCATTAAAAGAAAGTTATATATCGAGATATACATCAATTTTGATATTGAATAATTCAAATATTCAACCCAAAAATCAAATTCAAAAAAAGAAAAATATCAATCAAGTAACAAAAGAATAAAGAGTCTTGAGTTAATAAAACTACGGAAATTGGCTCAACAACAAGTTTTGTTGAAAGCTCTTGAATTTAATCATAGCTATGCTATGGAATTGAAAAAATAATATTTATTTTTAATTATCTATCTATCTATCTATCTATATTGTAGATATAGATCCTATTCAATATGAAGAATATTATTATATTCTTCAAATTTTTGAATTCCATGCATGGAATAATGTTCTATTATTTCAAAATTTTCATATAATTTTCTATTCTATGTTTTTTCAAACATTCCAAATCCAAAGGAATATAAATAACTTAAATTCCACGTTTTCTTTTAATAAGATCTTACCCTCAGCAAGGAAAACTCTTATCGTTTTTGCTGTTGTAGTTGAGCCTTATAATGACTTTTATGAAAATGTAGAGAAACAGAGCATAGATTGGTTATCTGGCAAATCTTATCAAAAGATCCTTTTTTTAAGTCCGTAATAGTACGTACAACTCTTTTGAAATACAATTATGATTTTTTATATAGTCATGCTATATATTATGACTTTTTAAAAAAAAAGGATCATGATATATGTTTTGATTATCGTTACTCTAGATTAACCGATGGTGCTCTATGCCATGATGATATTTATGGCATTAAATATCATCATGTAGAGAACAGCTATCTTGACTATCATTTTCGTACTTTTAGAAAACCCGAATATAGGAAAAACAATGTTGCGCCTTTTTGGATATTGCTAAAGACACATCCTATTTACTTAAAGGTTTTCTAGTTTTAAGATTCAAAAAAACATATAGTTATATTAATAGGAATACTTACTCCTATGATAACGAAATCAATTTGTATTCTAAACAAAGTCAAAAAGATTTTTCGTATTGCTAAGAAAGCTTTGAAATATTATTTTAATGATAACAACCCATCGACTTGTAAAATAACTAATAACAAGAAAACTCCTTCTGAGAATTCAGAGAATATCATTCAGTAAACTTGTCGAGTGACAATAATGCAAGTTTAGGAGATAATGCATCTCCAAAGAATACATCCTTCCAAAGCGCAGCGAATGTATTTGCGCCATACGCTCATTTATGGACTTCTTGTAAAAATTGTGAGAGATCCGTTTACAAGCAATGGGCACAAAAAAATAAATATATTTGTAAAAATTGTGCATTTCATTTACAATGGAGAGTTCCGACCGAATCGAATCTTTGATTGATTTGGGCACTTGGGATCCTACGAATGAGACCTTGGTTTCTATTGACCCCTATGATAAGATTCTTAGAAAAGAAATCAAAGAAAAAGATTCGAAACCTTTTTTTGATAGACTATTATTCTTAGATAATGAAGATTACTTAGAGCAAAAAAATTTGGACCTTTCTCCTATAAACGAAGAATTACTCAAGTATTTAGGACTTGAAGATTGTACAAGTGATGAAATCCTAGAAACCGTCTTTGAGATAAGAAACCATTTAAGAATCATAGCAGGAATTCCAGATATTACATCTGATGAATAATGGAAAAACTAAGAAACAATTACGAATACACAAAAAAAAAACTTGAAGACCTCATCAATTCTCTTCCCTCAGATTCAGAGGATCTAGATCCAGAGGGCACAGATCCAGAGAAATCTACTATGGAGCAAACTTATACAAATATAGACCAATTCACAAATACAGACCAATCCACTGCAGATATAGACCAATTCACAAATACAGACCAATCCACTGCAGATATAGACCAATTCACAAATATAGACCAATCCACTGCAGACCAATCACTGCAGATATAGGACCAATTCACAAATACAGACCAATCCACTGCAGATATAGACCAATTCACAAATATAGACCAATCCACTGCAGACCAATCTATTGCAAAGAAATACACGCTAAAAGAATTAGCGGAAACTATTTCTTATAGAAGAAATAGAAACAAAGCAGAAATAGAAGAAAAAGAAAAAAATCTTGCTTCTGCTGATAATAAAGATGCTAATCAAAATTCAGAAAATTCAACAGAATCCGAAGATTCAGAAAAATACAAAGAATCCGAAGATTCAGAAAATTCAACAGAATCGAAGATTCAGAAAATTCAACAGAATCCGAAGATTCAGAAAATTCAACAGAATCCGAAGATTCAGAAAAATACAAAGAATCCGAAGATTCAGAAAAATACAAAGAATCCGAAGATTCAGAAAATTCAACAGAATCCGAAGATTCAGAAAAATACAAAGAATCCGAAGATTCAGAAAATTCAACAGAATCCGAAGATTCAGAAAATTCAACAGAATCCGAAGATTCAGAAAATTCAACAGAATCCGAAGATTCAGAAAAATACAAAGAATCCGAAGATTCAGAAAAATACAAAGAATCCGAAGATTCAGAAAATTCAACAGAATCCGAAGATTCAGAAAAATACAAAGAATCCGAAGATTCAGAAAATTCAACAGAATCCGAAGATTCTGAAGAATTCAAAGAATCAGAACAAGATATACCTTACATGGATAAAGTTGATTTCTATCAAAAAGAAAAAGGTTTGACTGACGCTGTTCAAACAGGAATAGGTCAACTCGACGGTATCCCTGTAGCACTTGCGGTTATGGATTTTCAATTTATTGGAGGAAGTATGGGATCAGTAGTAGGTGAAAAAATAACCGTTTAATTGAATATGCTACCAATAAATGCTTGCCCCTCATCATTTCCTGTGCTTCCGGAGGAGCTCGTATGCAAGAAGAACTTTCAGCTTAATGCAGATGGCTAAAATTTCTTCGGCTTTATTGGACTATCAAGTAAGTCAAAATTTACTTTTAGTGTCACTTCTTACATCGCCTACAACAGGTGTGTTACAGCCAGTTTTGGAATGCTTGGCGATATAATTATTGGCGAACCAGATGCATATATTGCATTTGCAGGTAAAAGAGTAATTGAAGAAGTAATGAAAATCATTGTACCTGAAGGTGTACAGGAAGCTGAATACTTATTTGAAAAAGGCTCATTGGATTTAATTGTACCGCGTAATCTTTTAAAAGGTGTTCTTAGTGAATTATTGAAGTTACATGGGTTCTTTCCTTTGAATCAAAATAAAATTTTGAATCTCAAAAGTAGATACGAAATCCTGTATAAAAAACCTCCAGGGTTTCAATCCTTTGAAAAAAAAAAATGAAAAAAAATCTGATCGAAATTTGTCTATCCAATTCGAATAGATGTAGATGAGAAAATCGGAGAGTTATGTTGCTATTTTCAATAGCAAAAATTTGAGACACTAGAGAAACAAAAAAGAATATTTATTCATTTAATTTAGATATTAAATGCGCATTCAGTCTTTTTGACTGAATTTATCATATATACTTTCTCATGTATACTATACAATATGTGAGAATCATGATACAATAAGAATTCAAAGAGTTTACACTAACAAGTTTTTTTCTAATTTGAATGAAATTGGGTTAGGTTTCAAAAAAGATATTTGAATCCCAACTCAACTAAAAAAAAAGGAAAGGATCCTTTAAAATATGAAATGGATATCTCTGTATCTTTTTTGAATTGAGATTGAAAATTCATACTTTCGAAAGATAATAAAATATGAAAAAAGCTAAACGTAGAATTTCGATTCCACGCATGAATCGGCGTTTCATGTTTGTACGTTCTCGTCGTTTATATAAAACTATAAAACGTAAAATCAAAAAAGGACTTATTCATATTAAAACAAGTTGTAATAATACAATTATAACTGTTACAGATTGGGGGGTCAGGTAGTTTCTTGGGATTCCGCTGGTACTTCTGGATTCAAAGGTCCAAAAAGAAAAAACACCCTATGCTGCTCAAATAGCAACAAAAAATGCTATTTATATGTTAGTGAAACTGGGTATGGAACGAGCAGCAATTAAGATAAAAGGTGGCGGTGCCGGAAGAGCTACAGCATTAAGAACGATTGCTCATAGTGGTGTAAAATTAAGTTTCATACGTGATGTAACACCTATCCCACATAATGGATGCCGGCCTCCTAAAAGAAGACGTGTTTAAAATGATTATCAATGAAAAAATAAGCCACAGAGGACCTCACCGTTCGAGGCGTAACCATAGAAAACGATGGAACCCACTATTTTGTTGTTTAAGATAAAATTCTTTATCTTTATGGAAAGGTCAAATAGGGGAAAAGCAAGAATCGTGGTTGGGAAGGTTATAGTAGCAAAAAGCCATTGGAATCGATATCTGATATATTGGAGTAATCCATTTTGTTATTGATTGAACTAGGCAGAGAAAAGAATAACTGAAAGAGGAGGAAGTATGCCCACAGACCGATAACTTGATCAACCCAAACGCCCGTAATCTCTTTACATAGAAAAAGGATTTTGCTGTGAACAATAAGTGGGTGGTTTACGTAAACCCAATCCTTTTTTTCTCCTTTGAAAATCCCCAGTCGGTGGGGACTTTTGGTATACCAATGGGCATATCTGAGTCAACAAGATGATCGTGATATTTCTTTGTATATACACTCTCCGGGTGGAGACACACTATCATCAATACCTATTGTTATAAAACATGTGCAAGGTAGGGTTGATGTGCGTACAATAGGTATGGGATTAGCTGCATCAGGTGCATCTTTAATTTTGGCCGGAGGAACAAAGACTAAACGATTCGCATTGCCTCACGCTAGGATTATGATTCACCAACCTCGGACTGCCCCTTTTATAGGCACTCCACGTGAAATAGAAAGGGAAACAGAAGAACTGTTTAGACTTCGTGAGGTTATTGCGGATATGTATTCACAAAATACAGGCAGACCCATAAATGAGATCCAGAATGATCTGGAAAGAGATACTTATATGTCCGCAACAGAAGCCCAAGCTTCTGGTATTGCCGATCGCATAATACGCAAGAAACAAAAAGAAGAAAATAAGAGAAGATCCTGAATGATCTGAATGATTTTGTGTCCATCTATTTCAAAGTCGAATTCCTACTAGATACACGCTAATGAGAACGTTCCATGAGTCTATCGGAATTGGATCTCTATCAAAGGGATTTCATCCCGTAATGAATTGGTATGGTATATTCCTACCGTACCATAGGAAGATTAAGAACTCGAATCCTGATTAATACTAGGACTCATAAGGAAGAAATTGGAGTTATGGTATGATCATAACGCTTCCATCGGGTTATTCTAATCTACCTCTTTGTATTTTATGTTCAAAAAAGGAGAGATTATGGCAAAAAAAGGAGATAATGTGTTTTTAGAAGAATTGATGCAAAGATATTTACAAGAATCGGCTCTAAAACCACAGTGGAAGTGTATTGATTCATATATACATAATGTATGTTTACATTATGGTCGTTTCATTCTATTCCCACTTCCGAAAGGTCAAGCTGAGTGTATTGGTATTACCATGCGAAAAGCTCTACTGTTAGAGACAAAAGTCACAGCTGTCAGACGCGTGAAATTTAAGAATGTGAATATACCTTCTGAATATGGTAATATAGAAGGTATTTTTGAAAATGTCCATCAAATCCTATCCAATTTTTCAAATGTTGTATTGAGGGGTTTTACAGATAAAGTTATCAAAGCATCCATTCGTGTGAGAGCGAATAATCCAGATCCAATAGTAGTTGCTCATCACATCGAAAACCTACCGCCTACTCTAAAAATAGTAGATAAATACGGATACTTATTTTGTACAAAAGAAAATAAAGATTTCTCGATAGAATTGACAATCGAGAGATCTAGATTTTCTGATTTTCAAAAGGAAAGCATAGATAAATCGCAAAATAAAGATGGGAGTTATTTTGTAGAGAATATACCCATGCCTGTTATAAATGCTAATTATACGATTCATAAGTTTGGAAATGGAAATAAAGACGCAGAGATACTTTTTTTTGAAATATGGACCAATGGAAGTTTAACTCCTAAAGAAGCAATTCGTGACGCTTCTATGAATTTGATTGGATTATTTAGTCATTTTCTACATCCAGAAGAAGAGGATGTGAACATTGATTTGACAAGAAATCAAGAGACCTGTAATTTGCCTGTGTTCCTCCTTAGCTATGAAAAAACGCTAAAGGAAATAGTCGCAAGATACGAAAGTTTCCTTGACTTCACAGAAACAGAACTTTTAAAAAGGAAAAAAACTCAAGGGAAAGTAAGAATCCCATGGGATTCTCTTTTTGTTGACCAATTACACTTTTCACTCGAAACCAGTTCACTTATTGAAAAAGCCGGGATCACTACGATCCAAGACTTGTTTGTTGAGTTTTCTTCGAACAACTGCAAGAATATATTTCATTTGAATATGGAGGCACTGCTAGAAATAGCTACGAGGCTAATAGCGCTAAATGAGATTTTGAGGAGCTGCTCTAGGTATAAATAAATAAAAAGTTTTTATTTTGAATCCATTAAAAGCCTTTCTCTTCTTTTTCTAATGTTTTTTGACATTAGAAAAAGAAGAAATCTTTTCATCTTTGATACAAAGCTTCTTTTTTTTCGCGGAATGATTCATATTCAAAATAATGTATGTCAGGAATAATTAGTTTGAAGTAACTATTCCTTACATATCTACACCATAATAAATACTTCACGAATCCATTTAAAAAAGACCTAAAGTTAAGGACTTATCAATAGGCAATGTGGCTCCAATACCTAACCAAAGTGCGACTATGGTACCGATTAAAAAAACCGTTGTAGCTACTGGTCGGCGAAATGGATTTTGGAATTTATTGACATTCTCCAAAAAAGGTACTGTCAGTAATCCCAATGGTACTGAAACCATTAAAAGAACGCCCAATAACTTATTGGGTACTGTACGAAGTATTTGAAACACGGGGAAAAAGTACCATTCAGGTAAGATTTCCAAAGGAGTTGCAAAAGGGTCCGCCGGTTCACCAATCATGGATGGTTCTAAAACCGCTAAACCTACGTTACATGCAATAGTACCTAGAATTACTACAGGAAAAATATATAAAAGATCGTTGGGCCATGCGGGTTCCCCATAATAATTATGTCCCATCCCTTTAGCTAATTTTGCTCTTAACACAGGATCATTCAAGTCAGGTTTTTTTGTTATTAGGATAGGTGAATTTTTGTGTATAGATCCATCCCCCGAAGGAACCGGACATGATAATTTTTGATCATCCGGCTCGAGCAAGACTCAAAAGAATCAAACCAATATCGAATGTCTAATTAATATATTAATGTATATAAGACTCCATGATAAGAGTTTATACGATCCCATTTTCAAAAGTTACAATTCCAACCAGGGATTGCAACAAATTCGAATTTTTTTTCGAAGGAAATGCTCACTGTCCAAGTAGGCTTACAAAATTGATCATGATCAAGCGCTTTTTGGATTGTCTCATGTCTCTTGATTGGTTTTTCTCGATAAAATATCTTGATTTTTTCCATACAAAGTATTTACTTGTTACTAAAAAAATCTAACCTATATTCTTCCTTAGATCCCTTCTTTCACTCTGATAGTATGATAGATAGGAATCAATGCAAAGGAAATGAATGCATTTCTATACTAAAATAATGAAGTAGAGTAGATGAAATTCAGAAAATGGAATAGACAGAAATTTGAATCATGCCACATCATTTCATTTTATTTTACAGATCTTACAGAGCCTGTTTATGAATGACATTATTCAGGTATGATCATAGAGAATATTCTCTTTAAGTGAACCGGCCTATCTTTTACTACATAAATAAAGTAAAGGGTTTACGTAGGTCTTGGCTGGATCCGGAGACACCTTTGGTTGTGATTTATAACGTGGCGGAGAAAATCATATCATGTATCCGCATGGCTAAATCAATAGTTCAAGTCACACACTCCCATAATCCATCCTTTCTTTGCAAAATTCACTTCAACTAGTCGTATTAGCTACGGAATAGAAGACTCTATGGTTGAAGAGAAGTATCTAAATAACATGTGTGATTTTTTTTTTCAAAAAAACCATATATATAGCAATGAAATCCTTTTATCCTCCCCAATAGGATATATGATCAATTGAAAATATTGATGTTATGTTTTCTTTATAAAGGACCTGAAATTCCTTGCTTACGTATCATTAGAAAGTGCATCAACATAAATACAGCAGTAAGAAGAGGCAACACAAAAGTATGTAAACTGTAAAAACGAGTCAAGGTGGATTGACCAACACTAGCACTTCCACGTAATAACTCCACTAAAGGTGATCCGATTAGTGGGATGGCTTCAGGTACACCAGTTACGATTTTAACTGCCCAATAACCAATTTGGTCCCAAGGTAAGGAATAACCGGTTACACCAAAAGATGCTGTTAATACAGCCAAAACCACACCTGTAAGCCAAGTTAATTCGCGGGGTTTTTTAAACCCACCTGTGAGATACACACGAAATACGTGTAGGATCATCATTAGAACCATCATACTCGCTGACCACCGATGAACCGAGCGAATTAACCAGCCAAAGTTGGCCTCAGTCATTATATACTGGACAGAAGAGAAAGCTTCTGTAACAGTAGGACGGTAGTAAAAAGTCATAGCAAAACCTGTAGCTACTTGTACTAGAAAACAAGTAAGTGTGATCCCCCCTAAACAATAAAATATATTAACATGAGGAGGAACATATTTACTAGTTATATCATCTGCAATCGCCTGAATCTCGAGACGTTCCTCAAACCAATCATATACTTTATTGAGATAGGTAACCCCGGGTAGACGACTCCCCCTCTGAGAACCGTATATGAAAATTTCATTTCATACGGCTCAAGCTGAAACACAAAAATAGGGATTTCAACGGATATTGAATAAATAGGTTAAAACTGAATTAACCATTTGGTGGATTTGAACGAACATATGAAGTAATAAAATCCGTAATTTGATCTTTGTGATTAAAATGCCAAAAAATATCAAGTTGGCTCATTTATCTTTTTTTATGTGGATTGTTACAGGCCTTTTGAATCTTCTCCTTCCTATTTTGAATTTTGATTCTTCATTGGATTTATTGTTTTCTGTACATAAATCAGACTTCTTCAATTTTACTAATTGATAGGAATTCTCTTGTTGAGATCCTATGAATCACTTGAAACCTCAGATTCATACTAGAACCACGATGATTTCTTCTCAAGTTAAACTCAAAGATTCTCTGAGTAAGAATCCTTTGATTGATCACTTTTTCAAAAATAGATTAGATAGAATGACTTGACTCAACAAGATCTATAGAAAGAGTTTTCCTTTGGTCAAAATCAAAATCTTACGAAGTATAATTCATTTGATTTATGAAATCACTATCATAGTTAATATATTCCCATTTTTTTGAGTTCGGTTACGAGGTCTGACTGAATAATAGGTATGAATCATAGTTTCATTTTGTCTTGGTCTATTTTATTTCGTGTTCCAGATACTAGAAGAAATATCTGACGAGGTTGAATTCATAGAGATAACAGATTTATTTGTTCTATGTATTATCCATAGGATCAATTACAACAAGTCACACACTCATTTTCCAAAAATACCGAAACAGATAAATTCCACGGTCGAACTACCAAAATCTTTAGAAATCAAAATTTTGAATGAATAGTCATTTTTTCGTTACTGAAAAGACCAAAACCTCATAGTTTTGAAAAGCCTAACTCCTAGGGATTCCATCTAATAAAACAGAAGAGTTGTAAATTTCCAAAAGAATACATAGGAATACAGCAAATAGAGCCATTGCAACTCCCATAAGTGGTGTAGTACCCCAACCCGGAGCTACTTTACCATATTCTGAATTCAAAGGTTTTAATAAATCTCCTACAGGAGTTCGTCTTGGTCCAGATCTAGAACTATCTTCAACGGTTTGTGTAGCCATAAATTCTATTCTATTCAATAATGATTGGTTAACATCTGTTGACTTTATATACTATTCTGTTGTACTTCTAAATAAACGATCTTATAATCCATTCTGGAAATTTTTGAAAAATGGAAACAGCAACCCTAGTCGCGATCTTTATATCTGGTTTACTTGTAAGCTTTACTGGGTATGCCTTATATACCGCTTTTGGGCAACCCTCTCAACAACTAAGAGATCCATTCGAAGAACATGGGGATTAATTGATTGAATCAAAGTAATGAGTCTCCTGGGAGGCCCATTACTTTGATTCAATCAAAAATTCTGTTATTTTTTGATTTTAGTTGGAACCTTAGGTGGTTCTCGAAAAAAGATAGCGAAAAAGATTATCCCTAAAGTCGAAACTAAAAGGAATGTATAAACCAATGCTTCCATAGATTCGATCGTGGTTTAGTTTACGATTATAGCTTCCACACCTATTCATTTAAGATCGATCATTTATCGTATAAAGAAAAAGAATCAAAGAGAAGATGATGATTCAAGTCAAGATTTCTTTTTTTTGTATCTCATGAACAAAAAAAAGAAGATAGAAATATACTACAATAATGCTGTATCAAACTGCTTGTCTCTTTGTAGTTGGATCTCCAACTTTTTGGAATGTTCCGAATTCCACTTGAACATCCAAATCTGGATCAATACCAGCAAAAACATCTCTGAACAAGGTTCTAGCGCCATGCCAAATGTGTCCGAAAAAGAAAAGCAACGCGAATGTAGCATGTCCAAAAGTAAACCAACCCCTTGGACTACTGCGAAAAACACCGTCAGATTTCAAAGTAGCTCGATCTAATTCAAAAATCTCACCTAATTGGGCACGTCTAGCATATTTTTTAACAGTAGCAGGATCTGAATAACTGACTCCATTAAGTTCACCACCATAGAACTCAACAGTTACACCTACTTGTTCAACACTATATTTTGATTCTGCCCTTCTAAAAGGAACATCGGCCCTCACAATCCCGTCGTCATCTACCAAAACTACCGGAAATGTTTCAAAAAAAGTAGGCATACGACGTACAAAAAGCTCTCGACCTTCTTTATCTCTAAAAAGGGGGTGCCCTAACCATCCAACTGCTATTCCATCTCCGTTATCCATTGAACCTGCTCTAAATAATCCTCCTTTTGCCGGATTATTACCAATGTAATCATAAAAAGCTAATTTCTCAGGAATTTGAGACCAAGCTTCTGATAAACTCAGATTTTCGGCTAGCCCAGCGCTAACTCTTCGATATATTTCCTGTTGAAAGTATCCCTGGTCCCATTGATAACGAGTAGGACCAAATAATTCGATTGGGGTAGTTGCTGAACCATACCACATGGTTCCTGCAACAACAAAAGCTGCAAAAAAAACAGCAGCAATACTACTGGAGAGTACTGTTTCAATATTGCCCATACGTAATCCTTTGTATAGACGTTGAGGCGGGCGGACACTCAAATGGAATAAACCTGCTAATATGCCTAACGTACCCGCTGCAATATGATGAGAGGCTATTCCTCCTGGAATAAAAGGATCAAAACCATCCACACCCCAAGCTGGATTTACAGCTTGCACTTTTCCAGTTAGTCCATAAGGATCGGACACCCATATTCCAGGACCGTACAATCCTGTTACATGAAATGCGCCAAAGCCAAAGCAAGCTACACCTGAGAGAAATAAATGAATTCCAAAAATCTTGGGCAAATCTAAAGAAGGTTTTCCTGTACGTTCATCACAGAATACTTCTAAGTCCCAATATACCCAATGCCAGATAGCTGCCAAGAAGCACAAACCAGAAAATACTATATGTCCCGCTGCAACACCTTCATAACTCCAAATACCTGGATTTGTTACAGTTCCTCCTGAAATATTCCAACCACCCCATGAATTGGTTATTCCTAAACGAGTCATGAAAGGTATAACGAACATGCCCTGTCTCCACATTGGATCAAGAACGGGATCAGAGGGATCAAAAACCGCTAATTCGTATAAAGCCATCGAACCGGCCCAACCAGCAACTAGAGCTGTGTGCATTATATGAACAGAAAGCAATCGACCGGGATCATTCAATACGACAGTATGAACACGATACCAAGGCAAACCCATGGAAATACCCCTTAAGAGAAATAGAAACTATGTCACTTTATTTTATCGCATTAAACTCAAAAGACTATATACTGTGTACCTCACCTTTTTGCAGTAGATTCTGTATCAGAAAGGGCTCATTTTGATTTCATCCCATTGAAAATCAAAATAAGGGAACAACTCCGTTCGTAAGAACAAAGAGAAGCAGATCTATTCTATACCCGATAAGTACCAATACGCAACGGGAAGATTGCATTAGAATTAGAAATTCTTGATCATTCTTTCAAATAATCAATCCCTTGGTTCCAGCATTCATTCTGTCTTACTCTATCAAAAAATCCTTCCAATGGATCAAATAGAAGTAGAAAAAAAAGAAGAAAAAGGAATGAAGGCAGGAATTCATGGATTTTCACGTTTTTTTATTCAAGTGTACTTTTTGAAAAGAAATAAATTGATGAAATTTTATGAGTATAGGCGTACCAAAAGTACCTTTTCGCCGTTTTGAAAGGGAAAAAAGTCGTTGGATTGACCTATACCAACGACTTTATTACGACAAAATCGTTTTTCTAACTAGAGAGATTACGGGCATTATCGTCAATCAAATTATCGCTCTCTTACTATATCTGGGTAAAGATAATGATGATATTTCTTTGTATATAAACTCTCCGGGTGGAGGGGCACTAGCATCACTAGGCATTTATGATACTATCAAAAGTTTGGTACCTAATGTGCGTACAATAGGTATGGGATTAGCTGCATCAGGTGCATCTTTAATTTTGGTCGGAGGGACAAAGAGTAAACGAATCGCATTCCCTCACACTAGGGTTTTGATTCACCAACCTTCGGCTTCCCGTTTTGTAGGCACTCCACGTTCAATAGAATTGGAAGCAGAAGAAATGTTTAAACTTCGTGACGTTATTGCGGATATTTATTCAGAAAATACAGGCAGACCCGTAAATGAGATCCAGAATGATATGGAAAGAGATACTTATATGTCCGCAACAGAAGCCCAAGATTATGGTATTGTCGATCGCATAATAAAGGAGAAACAAAAAAAATAAAATAAGAGAAGATCCTGAATGATCTGAATGATTTTGTGTCCATCTATTTCAAAGTCGAATTCTATTGAATATTCATGTTAATAGAAATTAACATCTGGTTAAGATCGATCTAAACCAAACAATTATATTCTGTATAAATATACATACAATATGCCAATTGGTATACCAAAAGTCCCCACCGACTGGTGGTCTTCAAAGGAGAAAAAAAAAGATTGGGTTTACGTAAACTACCCACTTATTATTCACAGCAAAATCCTTTTTCTATGTAGAGAGATTACGGGCGTTTGGATCGATCAAGTTATCGGTCTGTTACTATATCTGAGTCAACAAGATGATCGTGATATTTCTTTGTATATACACTCTCCGGGTGGAAGCGCACTATCATCAATAGCTTTATATGATGTTATAAAACATGTGCAAGGTAGGGTTGATGTGCGTACAATAGGTATGGGATTAGCTGCATCAGGTGCATCTTTAATTTTGGTTGGAGGAACAAAGACTAAACGATTCGCATTGCCTCACGCTAGGATTATGATTCACCAACCTCGGACTGCCCCTTTTATAGGCACTCCACGTGAAATAGAATTGGAAGCAGAAGAACTGTTTAGACTTCGTGAGGTTATTGCGGATATGTATTCACAAAATACAGGCAGACCCATAAATGAGATCCAGAATGATATGGAAAGAGATACTTATATGTCCGCAACAGAAGCCCAAGCTTATGGTATTGTCGATCGCATAATACGCAAGAAACAAAAAGAAGAAAATAAGAGAAGATCCTGAATGATCTGAATGATTTTGTGTCCATCTATTTCAAAGTCGAATTCTATTGAATATTCATGTTAATAGAAATTAACATCTGGTTAAGATCGATCTAAACCAAACAATTATATTCTGTATAAATATACATACAATATGCCAACTATTAAACAACTTCTTAAAAACGTAAGAAAGCCAAAAAAAAATGTTAAGAAATCCCCCGCTCTTAAAGGATGTCCTCAGCGTCGAGGAGTATGTACTAGGGTGTATGTGTGACTCGTTCAGATCATGACTTTGAACAGATGAGAGAATTTTTCCAGTATCAACGACCTATACTGATCAATAGGATATTTTCAAAAAGTATATGATATCATCCACCATTTATATTCTATAAAATTTATGGTTTTCATTGGTGAAAATCCAATCATTTTCAATTTGAAAGAAGAAGCAATTCTCCATTGGTAGCAAAAGGTTATCCATTAAGCGGAGGAGATAGCATTATGAAGAAGCAAAAAGGTTATGCTCCCTTTTGAAAGAACGGACTCATAGGGTTAGCTACCTAGCCAACTTTTCTAATTAAATGCCGTCACTGTATGGATAACTCTTAGTGTCAAAAGGGCTATTACTTTCTAATGAATAGGTAGAGCCAAAGAATATGAACTATACAAGTTCACAAAATCTTTTGATGATGATTATCAATGGAAAAAAAGCTCCGGCGTATAGAGAGAACCTCACCGTTCGAGGCGTAACCATAGAAACGATGGAACCCACTATTTTGTTGTTTAATATAGAATTCTTTATCTTTATGGAAAGGTCAAATAAGAGAAAAGCAAGAATCGTGGTTGGGAAGGTTATAGTAGCAAAAGCCATTGGAATCGATATCTGATATATTGGAGTAATCCGTTTTGTTATTGATTGACCCTAGGCGGAAAAAAGAATAACTGAAAGAAAAGAAATCGAATTCATTAGTTATTCATTCAAATTGAATGGAATTCAATGACCAGAGTAAGGCGAGGATATATAGCTCGAAGACGTCGAAAAAAAAATCGTTCCCTTGTATCAGGTTTTAAAGGAGCTCATTCAAGACACACTCGAACGATTAACCAACAGACAATAAGAGCTTTGTTTTACTCTTATCGAGATAGAGGAAGGAAAAAGAGATATTTTCGCCGTTTGTGGATCACTCGAATAAATGCAGTAACTCGTGAAAACCAAATATTTGATAGTTATTCTCAATTTATCCACAATCTGTACAAGAAGCAATCGATTCTTAATCGTAAAATACTTTCACAAATAGCAATATCAAATAAGATTGGTCTTTCCAAGATTTCTTATAAAATTATTAAACCTAATAAGGTAAATGAGGAGATACTAAAATAATCTATTAGTAATGATGAAAAAAGGATTCCCCGGAGAATGAACTCCGGGAAGATATAAAAGGAAAATCGATTGAGATAAAGAAAAATAGTAGCAATTAAGAGCATCTCTCAATAAAAAGATTGTTTTTCCTTTTTTTAAAATACAAGAATCCAACCAGCTTTCTAAACTTTTTCAAAAAAAATCTACATTTTAGCTTGAATTCCAATTTGGGATTTTAAGTCAATTGGGAAGTATGCTTATGGATTTCTGGTTTTAGGAGAAGGAGTTCCCGGTTCCGTTTTCGGACGAGTAGTTCTTGGTTCCGTTTTCGGACGAGTAGTTCCCGTTTTATTTTTAGGACGAGGAGTTCCCGGTTCAGTGTTAGGACGAGTAGTTCTTGGTCCAGTGTTAGGAGGAGGAGTTCCCGTTTCATTTTTCGGACGAGGAGTTCCCGTTTCATTTTTCGGACGAGTAGTTCTTGGTCCAGTGTTAGGAGGAGGAGTTCCCGTTTCATTTTTCGGACGAGGAGTTCCCGTTTCATTTTTCGGACGAGGAGTTCCCGTTTCATTTTTCGGACGAGGAGTTCCCGTTTCATTTTTAGGACGAGTAGTTCCCGGTTCAGTGTTAGGACGAGTAGTTCTTGGTCCAGTGTTAGGAGGAGGAGTTCCCGGTTCAGTGTTAGGACGAGTAGTTCTTGGTCCAGTGTTAGGACGAGGAGTCCTTGGTTCATTTTTAGGAGGAGTAGTTCCCGTTTCATTTTTAGGACGAGGAGTTCTTGGTCCAGTGTTAGGAGGAGGAGTTCCCGTTTCATTTTTAGGACGAGGAGTTCTTGGTCCAGTGTTAGGACGAGGAGTTCTTGGTCCAGTTTTAGCACGATTTTTTTGTGATTTTTTTTTTTCTTCATTTTCAAGACGACGTTTTAAAATCTCTAGCCTGCGTTTCCTAGCATATATCTCATTTGCAACAAAAGGTAAGAAACCTAAAATACGAGCTTTTTTTATAGCATTAGTCATTAGTCGTTGTTGTCTTAAGGTTAATTTAGTAACTTCTTTAGGTATGATTTTTGCTTGCCAACCAATAAATCGACTAATTACACCTATATATTTATAATGGATTTGACTCCTTGATCTAATGAAGAAACGTTTACGAAAAAATTGCTTACGAATACGATTACGATATTTAGAATATCTAGGAGATTTATGGCAAAATTCAAATTTACGACGAAGAATAAGGTATTGACGAAGAGGAATATCTTTACCAAATTTTCCTAAACGAGATTTAGGAAAAGGTTGTTTGGATTTACGAAAAAAGTTTTTGAATTTACCAAGAGGTTTCTTGGGTTTATGAATACGAATAGGTTGCTGGAGTTTATCCATGGTTTATTCCTTATCTCGAAAATTCGATTTATTGATTCATTTAAGATCCAACCAAAATAGGTTTTGATTCATATATCATTTGATTATTTCATTCATCTATCAGATATCATTCAAAAATAATTTGATTATTTCATCCATCTATTATATATCTATACTCATGAGAGAATCTCCATACGAAAATGAGATTAAGTTTGATTCATAGATATTCTTTACTATTATCTAATATAGTAATATGGTGAAGTTCTTACTTCGTGTATTGCTTGCAAAGATCGAAGATATTATGTTAGTTTCCTTCGATCTATATCTTGATTTCCCTATGAGTTGTATGTTTGTTACAATAGCGACAGAATTTTCTCAGTTCCAATAAACTGGGTGTATTGGAACGATTTTTTTGGGTAATATATCTAGAAATACCCAGTGATTTTTTATTATCACTTCTTTGAACACAACTAGTACATTCCAAAAAAACTCTGACTCTTATATCTTTCCCTTTAGCCATGAATCTCCTTTATATATTTTGATTGGTTTTTTTAACTCTCCTATTTCCGGTTTTTGAATCGAAAAAGAAGAATAAAATCAATAAGAATTCTTAATTAGTTATTCCATTTCGAATCGAAAGATCTTTTGGCAATTACCTAATCAATTCAATATGTATTATTCGAGTGTTAATAAAGTAATTTATTACTTGTATTAAATTAATACAATCTCTTTCTAAGTATCTCGTTTTATTCGAAACCCCCATAACTTTCTTATTTCAGTCTCTTCTTTTTATACTATGATTTCATGTAGCTTACACTAAACTAATTAATTCCATCTTTTTCCTAAATGTGATCTTGGGCGGACTTACTGGATTTTGATTCAGTACATTTTGAATGAGCTTTTTCTTTATATCCCCCTATCTATCTAAAGATTTGAAAAAAGAATCGTCAGAATTCTATTCTCCTTTATTTCTTCACATATTAATGATTTTTTAATTGAATATCAAAAAAAGGGGAATGACAAAGCATCTGGGAATAAACGATTAATTTCTATTAATAGACCTGCTAAAGAAGCAAACCATAGAGTACTTATTACAGGTGCCACAGAGAGATATGTTTTGATATCTTGCATTGCAAATTCTCTTTCTTTACTTGATTGGAATCCATATATGGTCAGATGCTGTAATTCTCTATTTTTTGTATTCATTTTTCTTTTTTTTCCTACGCGGAATTCCTATCTAAAATTCTAAAATTGATTATGGAAGATGAACCAATCAGAATTTTCTGCCCGGCCTAAAAACAAAAGAAAGAAGCCCTTTTTATGAGTATTACTGTTCAAATAGGAATTCTTTATCTAGAAGTTCGATTAGGTTTCAGATATTTTATTCTTTTATTATATGAAACCAGAAATAATAAATGACAACAAACTTTGATATAGTTTGATATAGATATCAAAAAATGACTATATATATGGAAAAGAAGACAGACAATGATACTCTAGAACAAGTTCAAAAAGGGGTGTAGCGCAGCTTGGTAGCGCGTTTGTTTTGGGTACAAAATGTCACAGGTTCAAATCCTGTCATCCCTACCTATAACTTCTCCTGTAGGAAGTGAAGAGGGATTCGTTAATTTGCATATACTATATGTATAAGCAATGCGTTAGGATTTCTATCCTAAAAGATTTTTTTGATTTGATTGAAACGCGCTCTTAGTTCAGTTCGGTAGAACGCGGGTCTCCAAAACCCGATGTCGTAGGTTCAAATCCTACAGAGCGTGATTTCGTCTATATAAAAACAAAGTGAAATTCAAACTGAAATTTGACCTACAGTAGGAAAGAGACTAATAAAAAAAAGAAAATTTGGAAAATCAAAGATCCAACTGATCACTACGTCTGTATTGTAAATATGCAGTCACAAATAATCCTGCCAAAGTGATAGGAATTAGACCTAAGACAATTCCAAATAGAAAAACTTCAATCATTTCGATTTGAGCAGATAAAAAAAAGAGGTTAAGATCTATCTTTAAATAATAATCTGAATTATCTATGAATCTTAATAACCAAGAAAAAAATTGGCAATGGTTGCGGAAATAACCATAGAATACACGAAATCCCCGAAAAAGATTTTTTCGGAATTTTGCATTCAATTTATTTTAAATAAGCCGTATCTTTCTTAAACCAATAAATAGAACTAAGGTTATCGTTAAAACAGCCATTAAAAAACAGAAATAACTAGTTATAGTAAGCATAAAAGGCCAAATTTTTTATGTTTTTTTACTCCATATACTGATAAAGTATTTACCTAAGTTCAAAATACGATGGTAGTTTTTATAATGGAATATTTCCAATTAAATGAGTCAAGAATTCATGAATTCTTGATCATTATCGATAATACTAATTAAAGGAATAGAGTACTTAATTATTCAAAAATGGATTCATTAGATATGATATCGATTCATTCTTTGATTCCGAGCCAACAAATCTTTCTTTAGAAAGAAGATCTTTTGTTTCATGATAGCCTGCTTCAGTCCCCTTACGAAATTTTCGTTATTGGGTTAGCCATAATACACTTCACATGTTTCTAGCGATTCACATGGCATCATGAATTTTTTGTTGACACGGACAAAAGAAGGGAAAATCCCTGAAATGATTTTCATATTGTAGCCTGGGCATATATATAGTTCTGAATCATTCATTTCTTTTCTTTTTTTCGTGTCAAGAAGTCGATTTGAAGATGAGTTATTTCTTTTATCCTTTTCGACTCATTCTATATTCTATCAATTCAGAGAATTCAGTTCCATTAAATACTTTGAGTTCGGTCAAGAAAGAATCTTTCTGTTCGACCTAATGCAACAATGATTCATCACAAATCGAAATTGTACTTTCTTTATCTCATTTAGTATTACGTTTTTGATTTATTAATTGTCTATTTATTCAATTATTGAATTCTACTTATTTAGTTATTTTTGATTCTTTTTGATTCTAACATACCAATGAATTCTTTGAAATGAAAGGATTCAAATAAGAGTTATAACCAAAAAAGAGAATTCACCTATACTTTTACGTATAAAATGGAATATAACAGAATAGATAGGTTTCCGTTAATGAAAATCCAATCATTTTCGATTTGAAAGAAGAAGCAATTCTCTTTTGGTAGCAAAAGACGTTGCTATCGATATTTGATATATTAGATTCATTTTTTTTGTTATTGATTAACTCTAGGCGAAGAAAATTCTATTAATAAATAATAGAATCTATTTATTCAAAAATATTGAAATGTTCTATTTTTTTTGAATCTTCTTCGTTTTCTCATCGTCAAATTGACAAAATGGTTCAATCAAATCAGATCTGCTTGTATCCTTATGTATTTTCGCCCTCTTTCTCTTATTCATTAAGACTGATCTTTTCGAATTTAATCAAATTGATTAATAGATAGAATTTGCTAAAATCACTTGAATTAGTTAAGCTAAGCTTGCAAATTGGATTTTTCGAAGATTCTTACTTACTTCCCATTTAGAAGCTAATAAAGGAAAGCAAATTAAGAATTTGCAGTATTCTCTATCGATCTATTGAATAACATCAAGTTATGGATAGATAAGGAAAAGAGGGATTATGTAGCATTTCGGTATCGGTCGAAACTGCGTTGCTATGCCATAGGAGAGATAGCTATACTGATTCGGTATACTCGAAATAAACTTTGGTACAAAATGGACGATCTCACAAAGATAGAAAAAATAGCAGTATAATAGTTTTATCTATTTTTGATCCTATCTTTTACGGAATCAATTCCCTTTTTTGAATGTACAAAAATTTGTGGAGCTCAGCATGTCTGGAAGCACAGGAGAACGTTCTTTTGCTGATATTATTAGCAGTATTCGATACTGGGTTATTCATAGCATTACTATACCTTCCTTATTCATTGCGGGTTGGTTATTCGTCAGTACGGGTTTAGCTTACGATGTATTTGGGAGTCCTCGGCCAAACGAATATTTTACGGAAAGTCGACAAGGGATTCCATTGATCACCGGACGTTTTGATTCTTTAGAACAACTTGATGAATTTAGTAGATCCTTTTAGGAGGCCTTCAATGACTATAGATCGAACCTATCCAATTTTTTACAGTACGATGGTTAGCTGTTCACGGATTAGCTGTACCTACCGTTTTTTTTTTAGGGTCAATATCAGCAATGCAGTTCATCCAACGATAAAATGAATTTCAATTAGAAAGCTATGACACAATCAAATCCGAATGAACAAAATGTGGAATTGAATCGTACCAGTCTATACTGGGGTTTATTACTCATTTTTGTACTTGCTGTTTTATTTTCGAATTATTTCTTTAATTGAAAGAGAATAATTCTCTTTATTTTATTGCATTCGTTCGGAAAGATACGACTGTCATTATTATCCATGACTGTTTTTGTCTCGAGCATGACTACATTAAATGTGGAGGAAAGTAGGAGAAATGGCCGATACTACTGGAAGGATTCCTCTTTGGCTAATAGGTACTTAACAGGTATTCTTGTGATAGGTTTAATAGGTGTTTTCTTTTACGGTTCATATTCTGGACTGGGCTCATCACTCTAGTAATTTTTAATTACTAGGATGGACCGGATTTTTCACATTCAAAAGTAAGAACTTAGCGGGTCCTTACCCTCTTTTGTTTGATTAGAGCGGAAAGGACCCACTAAGTCCTTACTCTTATAAGGTAAGGAGACTTTGATTTATTGCATAAATCAAAACTGCAAGGATGTGTTGTTCTAATGGTTCAAACCTTTTGATTTTTTTGATTCTTAATCATGTTTGATCAACCTTAATTTATTAGTTGATTCATAATCTCTATTTTTTCATCCCACAATATTCACTCGTATGAAAGAAACAAGAAATAAGAAATTATTTGGATTTTCTGAATATAGAAAAAATTCATTTCTTTCTATAGATGAGATACTCTTTCATTCATTTTAGTAAACTACTAGAACCTGAATCTAAACTACTTTTTTGATCAAATTGTAGGATCAAAAAACTTTGATCTGATCCTAAATCAAATAAGGATTTTGATATTCGTCAAAATACAGTTCAACTTTGCGCTAAAACAGTCAAAATATTTTTTTTCTTCAAATTAAAAATGGAATTGTATTTAGGAAGTGAATAAATTCTATTTTGTCAATTAATTACTTCCCAACAAGAACCCTTTTTTCCTTTGTTCACTACTTTGTCTGAACCGAAACCAAAAGTTTTAATAAACCGGTAAACAAAGAATTCTTATTTCAATACAAGACGACACAAGAAAAGAGTACAAAATCTTTTTTCTTGTGTCGATAAAATCGAAGATTAGAAAGACAAGTAATCCCCCCCAAAAAAAGTATTTGTTTCTTTCATTTTTCCCACCTTTACCACTTCTTTTGTATTTAGTAATATGTTTACTAAGGGATAAAAGAAAAGAGAGAGAAAGCAAAAGAATTTATAGGATTTTCGGATAATCCATAATTGTATCGATCGACAAGAAATCAACTAAATGGATTAACATCCATTTATGGATTTAAAAATTCATTTCATACAATTGAACTTTTTCAAACTGTTTCTTTTTCAGAACTAAAAATACTTGTGCAAAAATAACAGATGTGAAAAAGAACAAAAGGCCTTGGATGCGTAATGGATCTTGAAGAACTATTTCCGCATCTCCCTGACCAAAACCCCCTACATTAGGATTGCTTGTTAATGGTTGATCAAGCTTGATGGATTCACCCTCTGAAACAAGAAGTTCTGCCCCGGAGGTATAATATCAACCGATTGACGTCCCCTCTGACGCATCAACTGTGGTTATTTCATAACCACCCTTCTCTTTACGTACTATTTTGCTTACTATACCTGCTGATGTAGCATTATAGACTGTGTTGTTACTCTTGCTACCGTCAGGATAAATCTGACCCCTCCCTCTGTTCCCACCTACATATATGGGATATTTTAAGAAGTGAATGTCTTTCTTCGTA
>JAMFTS010001471.1:0-20000 GCA_028095005.1 Rhynchospora pubera
CATAATTTCCTTCGGATTGAGCCAACATTCGTTACGGTCGTTCAGTCTATTGAAAAGGTCTCCGTTCCAAAACCGTACAGGATATTCTCATTTCATACGGCTCCTACCTTCTGCGCATAATACTGAGAAAAAAAATCTTTTGAATGAAAATCGACTATTCTCATATTTTTATGAACTGAAAGAAGCTAGCATTTTTACAAGAAATCTCTAGTCAACCTTTTAATCAGAGGTTTTTTCTGAATACCAATTCAACATATAAATAATATATATTATTTAGATGAAAAAGGGAAGTCCAATAATTTCTTTGTTTTTAACGCTTGCTGTTTCTGAGAATTAGTCACTTCAACGATCTTTGATGGTTTTATGGGTATCCAAAGTACGAACGAAATGGATGTTTGTTGTCCTAACCATTCTTATTAGTCCCGATTCCTATAAGGAAAAGGGGTATTTCGAACAAAGTTTTTGTTCTGTTGATTCCTACGTGTAGTGCTTTTTCCCTATACTTAATAGGCCTTATTACTAGAGTAGGATTGACCGCAATACGAATAAATCTATAGGTCTAATCTTTCGCTTAATGCCTCAAATTGACAATTGAGGCATTTGAGATTGCATCAATCGAGGATACACGATTGAAGGGATGGATTGATGGTTCTATCCCCACCCAAACTTCACCTTCACCAAGCGTAGATTTCTTTTCATGATTGGGTTTTTTCTATTCCGCAACACATTTTTCTTGCTAAGACTTAACTAAAGCTAAAAAAAACCAAGAAAAAAGAATCAAATCGCACCATCTCTGTAATAGGTAAATGCCTTTTTTTCTCCTGAAGTTGTTGGAATTATTCCCAACAAGATAATTGGCTACAATTGAAAAAGTCCTATCTATAAAATTCCATTTATACGAGATCTAGACATAATTTAGTAATTCGTTCTATTTGAAAATGTTTTTCATTTTCCCAAGGGAAAATGATCCTAATAAAAAAGGAAAAATAAAGTACCAAATTCTGTAAAAAAAAAATCCCTGTTACGATTATTTCCTTTTCAATAGTCCTTGGAGTATTTTCTTGATGTAAATATAGAATGTGAATATAAATATATATCGTAGGAGAGATGGCCGAGTGGTTGAAGGCGTAGCATTGGAACTGCTATGTAGGCTTTTGTTTACCGAGGGTTCGAATCCCTCTCTTTCCGTTTTTTGAATTCTTCACTGTTCTTGGTTAGGATTTTGAAGATCAAAAAAGAATTGAATTGTCCAGAAATCCACTTTTTCCTTTTTTTCTGTATCGAGAAAATCGTTGAACAAAGTGATTAAGAATTTCTAAAGAAAGGTTTTTTTGAATGAGAAAGATTAACCTTGCCTTTTTTTATGTTTCAAATTGGGACAAATCACTGTAAGTTGTCTGCGCCTACGAACTAGGCGGCATCTTTGACAAATTTGCGAACTGATGCTCCAATTTTCATAGTTTTTATTTGTTATCTTTTTTTTTTTGTTGAATTCACTGGGAAGAAATAAGACTCATCTCTTTATTTTATTGGAATCAATAATTTCCAAAGGGGTCCCAGAAAGAGAAAAATCACCCGAATCTGCCTAATCTTGGTTAGGCTTTGTGTCTTTGCTATCTCTTTCCTCTGCGGAATCGCCGCTCATTGGATTTGTGTTTTCTGGGTCCAACAATGATTTAGGAGAAGTGGGATCCTCCATTGCTTTATGATCATCTTTGGTTTGTTCTATCCCATCAGAGAATACTCGGGGACGGGGAAATCGATACACAATCCTTCCTCTTTTTGAATCAAACTCACTGATTTCGATCTTGACTCTATCCCCATGTACTACAAGTATATGATTACGACGTATATTGCCAGAGAGATAACCCAGAACGATTTGATTATTATGATCCAAACGCACGTGGAAAAGGATATCTTTGATCGGGTCCACAATGGTTCCTTCATACACAAGTCGTCTTTTCTGTTGTTATCTTTTCTAGGAGTGCCACTCTTGTTTTTTTTTCATAAACAACATGGATTCGATTCATATTAATAAATTTTTGGATGTACAAAATCACTTGAAACTGATAGAATTAATGATTTCTAATTCGAATATTCTCTTTTGTATTTCTGACAGCTTTCTCTTTTATATTTTTTTCTATTTTTATGAGGATTACCATACATAACACAAAATCTCTCCTCCAATTCTTTGAAGTCGAGCTTCTCGATCTGTCATTATACCCCGAGAAGTAGACAGAATTACAATTCCTATTCCGCCTAAAATCTTAGGAATTCGTTGATATTTTGAATAAATTCGTAGACTAGGTCGGCTTATACGTTTTAAAAAAGTTCTAGTTCTATATATTCCTTTTTGAGTCTTTCTATATCGTAGAGTTAAAATCAAGAAATTTTTTTGATTTTCTTGGTGTTTTCGAACATTTTCAATAAAACCTTCAGTTAAAAGTATTTTAACCACGCTTTCCGTAATATTTGTAGATGGTATTCGAACAGTTTCTTTTTTAGCCATGTCAGCATTTCTTATCAAAGTATAAGATTGGAAATAGTGTCTTTACTCATGAC
This sequence comes from Rhynchospora pubera, assembly GCA_028095005.1. Classification (NCBI taxonomy): domain Eukaryota; kingdom Viridiplantae; phylum Streptophyta; class Magnoliopsida; order Poales; family Cyperaceae; genus Rhynchospora; species Rhynchospora pubera. Next base: position 2,563 of record JAMFTS010001471.1, read on the forward strand.
GAACTAAGCTTATGGATTCTCGCTAATTGTTATGTAATCAACATGTTTTATTTTTTTTTCATTCGAGAAAGAATATATACCTGAGAAACAATCCAAGAATTTCATCTATTTCAAATAGATGATACCCAATAAGACTAGAAAATATATATATTTTCTAGTCTTATTTACTAGTGTTTATAATACATCAGGAGCTAATGAAAGGATTTTAGTAAAACGAAATTTTCTCAATTCTTCAGTGATTGCACCAAAAATCCTAGATCCCTTTGGATTTCCTTTTTGATCAATGATAACTGCTGCATTGTCATCGTATTTTATTATCATACCATCTTCGCGTTTCAATTCCTTACGTGTACGTACAACTACAGCTCTAATTACTTCTGATTTTTCTAGAGACATATTGGGAACTGCTTCTTTGATTACAGCAACAATGACATTACCAATTTGAGCATATCGTTGATTACTCGCTCCTATGATTCGAATACACATCAATTTTCGAGCACCGCTGTTATCTGCTACATTCAACATGGTCTGAGGTTGAATCATATGTTTTTAATTTCAATTTTTGAATTTCAGTACAAAAGATAAAAAAAAAGAAGAAAGAAATATTTTCTTTCCATAAAATAGAAATCTACACTTGCTTTTTAATCTTGAATACCTTATTTTTTGGTTTTCTTCTATATTTTCTATTCTGAAATAAGAAATTGAGTTTGTATAGGCATTTTGTGAGCAGCTATTGAGATCGCTCTTCTAGCTACAGGTTCTGATACTCCACCCATTTCATAAAGTATTCGACCTGGTTTAACAACGCATACCCAATATTTTGGATCTCCTTTACCTGAACCCATGCGTGTTTCCGTAGTCCTAATTGTAACAGGTTTGTCGGGAAATATACGTACCCATATTTTTGCCCACGACGCACATATCGTGTTATTGCCCTTCGCCCGGCTTCTATTTGTCTAGCTGTAATCCAGGTAGGTTCAAGTGCTTGAAGAGCATATCTGCCAAAAGATATCGAATTACCTCGACGAGATACTCCCTTCATTCTTCCTCTATGTTGTTTACGAAATCTAGTTCTTTTTGGGTTATAGTCGATGGTGAAATCTCATCTCTATTGCAAAACAGGACATGAGAGTTTCTTCTCATCCAGCTCCTCGCGAATAGGAATAAAGGGTTCAATTTTGATTATTCAATCATTGAATTGAATTCAATTTTTTTTTTCAATAAAATCAGAATAGTTTGATACAAAAAAATATACAAAAAAAGAAAGCCAAGGTGTGTGTTCATTTATTTCTATTTAATAGAATACACATAGAATATGATGTTTGTTTTATAATGAATCTTTTCTTTTCTGATTTTGATTTCTATTGAATGAATTGTGTTCAAATATTTTGATTCCGTGAATCAATAGGTATTTCGCGGGCGAATATTTACTCTTTTCTCTTTCATTTTTTTCTTTCATTCGTAAGTTTCATTCATGACTTTCAGAAAAATTGAAATTTTTTTTGGTTTGTTCCGCCATCCTACCTAATGAATTCTTAGAATTTGTTTTAAATAGAATTCTATAAAATCACGGTTCTGTCGTTCCCCTAGCTTCTCTATTCATGATTAGGCCCAAACTCTACAATGGAGCTTTCAACAAAATTTGTTTTCAAGTTAATTTCCTTAGTTTTTATTAACTCCAGACTCTTTATTCTTTGTTATTTTATTCATATTTCTCTTTTTTCTTTATTTTTGAATTGGATATTTGATTAAGAATAAAATGAAAAAATTTGATGCTTTGTGACACTGCTTTTTCTTTTAGTAATTTATAGACCATACATAATGGGATTATATAACATGGATATTTTGTTCTTTCTTTCTATCAGCCTTCCTTTTATCCACACCCCCTTTAGTTTGACTTAGCAAAATCGGATTTTTTCTCTATGAATTAGAAAATAAAGAAGAGATTTCAGTTGCTACAAATATATGATTTATTCATATAGTGACTGTTTGGGGGGATCTTGATAATACGAAGCAATAAGTTGGTTTTTTAGTTTTTTTACCTTGAAATAGAAACAAGTTTTGAGTAAGGGTTAGTTGATTTTTTCAGCCCCCGCTTGAAAATGTTAAACTTTTCAATTTGAAAGAAAAAACTAACGAATCACACACTAAGCATAGCAATTATACTAAATAAAAAAAATCAATGAAATTATTATTTAACCCTAACTAATTCGAAACTGCTTGTTTCTCTTTAATGCAAAAGAATCCATGAAAGAATTTGTCTTTTTTTCTTCTATCATTGCTATCAAATAGAAAGAAAAAGTAAAATATATATATATATTTGTTTGCAACTTTTCTTTCTCTACTTTCTAAATATCCAAATTTTTAGGCCTAGCACTCCATAGATTGTTTGAATTGTATGAGAACCATAATCTATTTTGCTACAAATTATTTGTAGGGGAAGTTTACCTTCTCTTTTACCTTCTTTACGTGCAATATCTTTTCCATCGATACGACCTGCGAGTTTTACTTTTATTCCTTTTGTATCTGTTTTTCTAGCTAAATCAATAGCTTGTGCCATTGTCTTTCTATAGGGGACTCTATTTTTTAATTGTAAGGCTATATATTCTGCAAGAAGATTAGGTTGTCTATAATGTATTTCAGCTTTTTCGAGGTGAACAGTGATTTTTCTGGGGCTGGGGTATACAGAATAAAATTCTTGTTTTTTTATATTTTCCCGGAAATGGGCCAATGTGTTTTCTTTGAGTAAGAATTTTGGCACGAATCCGCTATATATTTTTATTCGTATAAATGGTTTTTGTATTTTATTTGCTTGTTTTTCAATTTTTATTCGTACAATTCCTTCGAAGCCTAAGGGAGGTATTCGAATGTTTTCATATTTTGTATTCCTTTGGTTTACTTCTTTGACAACCATTTGGTAATATTTGTTGAGCCTATATTGTACATAATTCTTGAAAAAATCTCGTATTTTTTGATCTTCTTGTATACCCGTAGCATATTTTTTTGGTTCTTCGAACCAAATAGAATGATGACTTTGGGTTGTACCAAGTCTGAAACAAAGTGGATTTGTTTTTTGTCCCATAATTCTCCCTATTTTATTTTTTTATCCATATTTTTGGAATTTCATAGGAATCTAAATCTTAGATTGATCTAAGAAAAGATTTCGGTTTTTCCTTTAGTACGATTGTTATATGACACGGGTTCTTTTTATTGGAAAACTATGTCCTTGAGCACGGGGTCTGCCTTTTTTTAATAGCACCTCTATTGACTTCGGCTTTACTAATGAATAAATCCGCTTCTTTTAAACCCATATTATGATTTGCATTTTTTGCTGCAGAATAAATTAATTTAGAAATGGGATAAGATGCTTGATAAGGCATGAAATATAGTATTATAAGTGTTTCTTGATAAGAACGTCCACGAATTTGATCAATGACTCTTCGTGCTTTGGAAACAGAAATATGGATATGTTGAGCTAAAACCTTTACTTCTTTACCTGAAGTTAAACTCGAGTTCTTTTTCATAGGATTTTCCCCTAGCTTTTTCCAATTTTTCATAAGATCTCCTTAATATTTGTTTGATCCCTATTTTTTTTATTCTTCATTACAGATTTTTTATCGTTATCGTTTCTTGCATCTCTCGCGAAATTCCGTGTAGGCGCGAATTCTCCCAATTTGTGATCTATCATAGATTCTGTTATATAAATAGGTATATGTTCCTTTCCATTATGAATACCGAATGTATGGCCAACCATTGAGGGTAGAATGTTAGATGCCCGAGACCAAGTGACTATTATTTCTTTCTCCTTCCCCATTTTGATTTTTTCCATTTTTTCGAATAAATGATTAGCTACAAATCTTTTCTTTGATTAGCTACAAATCTTTTCTTTGGATTAGCTACAAATCTTTCCTTTGGATTAGCTACAAATCTTTCCTTTGGATTAGCTACAAATCTTTTCTTTGGATTAGCTACAAATCTTTTCTTTGGATTAGCTACAAATCTTTCTTGTTGACCTATCACAGCTGATTACTCCTTTTTTGACATGGTAAAGATTGGCATTCTATGTCCAATATCTCGATCTAAGTATGGAGGTCAGAATAAATTACAATAATGATGAATGCAAAAAAGAGAAAATCCTTTAGCTAGATAAGGGGCGGATGTAGCCAAGTGGATCAGGCAGTGGATTGTGGATCCACCATGCGCGGGTTCAATTCCCGTCGTTCGCCCATCCCATCGAATTTTGGAAATTCGATTTGAATGTTCCTATTTACGGCGACGAAGAATCAAACTATCACTATATTTTCTCCTTTTCCTACTTTTTCTTCCAAGCGCAGGATAACCCCAAGGAGTTGCGGGTTTTTTTCTTCCAATTGGAGCTTTTCCTTCACCGCCCCCGTGGGGATGATCCACAGGGTTCATAGCTGCTCCTCTTACTACAGGACGCTTACCTAGCCAACACTTCGATCCAGCTCTACCCAAACTTTTTCGGGTCACCCCAACATTACCCACTTGTCCGACTGTTGCCAAGCAGTTTTGGGATATCAAACGAACCTCCCCAGATGGTAATCTTAATGTGGCCGATTTACCCTCTTTTGCATCAGTTTCGCTCTAGCACCTGCTGCTCTAGCTAATTGTCCGCCCTTTCCATGTTTGAATTCTATGTTATGTATGGTCGTGCCTAAAGGCATACCGGTTGAAGTAGATTCTTCTTTTTTATCAAAAAAAACCCCTTCCCAAACTGTACAAGCTTCTTCCAAAGCATACGGCTTTCTAGATGTATATGATGATATCGAAAAAAATAGATCTTTTCATCGTATAATGAAGTATCAATGAGTGGATATATAGGAATCCTAATCTGCCGAATCATTCATGTTATCATCTTCTACATCCTAGGTCTTTCCGTTCCGTCATCTGGCTTATGTTCTTCATGTAGCATTCAGACCGAATGACTCTATCAAATTACGTCGATACTTCCACATATTACGGGTAACGTAGGAGACATCTCTTCGGGGGATCTTCATTACCACTGCTTAGCTTTCAATTCGCCTCTGACCATCAAATGAAATGTGAATAACCCGTCCTCCTCTCTTTGAAAGAAGAGGCGCTTCCGGTTCGGTACGTGCTTCAAACAATTTTCTCCATATTACCATATCTCTAGAGTCAATAATTCTCTATTAGAAACTACTGAACTCAATCACTTGCTGCCGTTACTCAACAGTTTTCTGTTGAGGTCTATTCCATAGAGGTACTCCAATTGAATCAGTGATCGATTTCTAGGTTTTGTCGTAAACCTAATTGGTTACTTCCAATTACGTAAATCAATAGTTCAAACCGCACTCAAAGGTAGGGCATTTCCCATTGATATAGGAACTTCTGCACCAGAAACAATGGTATCTCCAATTATAGCCCCTCTGGGATGTAAAATATATCTCTTCTCACCATTCCCGTAGTGTATAAGACAAATGTATGTATTTCGATTAGGGTCGTATTCTATGGTTACGATTCTACCAGATATGTCTTTTTGATTCCGTCGAAAATCGATTTTACGGTATAGACGCTTATGACCCCCCCCTCTATGCTTTGCGGTAATGATCCTCTGACATTACGACCTTTACTACAACGATGCCGTCCATAGATCAGATTATTTCGTGGATTGGATTTCATTTGACTGTCTACAGCTCCATTGCGTGTACTTGGACTAGAAGTTTTGTATAAATGTATCGCCGTGTTATTAAGTATTTTTCTTGAAGTTCTTTTCTTTAGATCTCTAGAAGAGGTGGAATAGAATAACCTGATGGAAGCGTAATGATCATATGCCTGTAATGGATTGCATGTCCCATAATAGGTCTCTTCGACCCTTTCGGGTAGTCGATGGCTATTCATAGCCATTACCTGAACACCAAAGAAGAGTTCAACCCAATACTTACTTGATTTCTGTCTTAGTTGATCCTGATTCGGCATTAGAAGTATGTATATTGATTCTTCCCCAATAACCGAAGACTTTTTCCTGTAACTACTCCATATTTGATTCCATCCATAACTCCAATTTCTTCCCTATGAGTCCCAGTATTGATCAGGATTCGAGTTCTTAATCTTCCTATGTTATGGTATGAATATACCATATTCAATCGTTATGGATGGATGATGAGATCCCATCCATAGAGAGCCAACTTATTGAACATTCCCATTAGGGTGCATCCAGTAGGAATTGAACCTACGAATTTTGCCAATTATGAGTTGGGTGCTTTAACCATTCAGCCATGGATGCTGAATCTAAGAGATATTATCATAATCTAAAAGATGTATGATCATAATCATACACATTGGATCAAAAACGGGGTCAGAGGGATCAAAAACCGCTAATTCGTATAAAGCCATCGAACCGGCCCAACCAGCAACTAGAGCTGTGTGCATTATATGAACAGAAAGCAATCGACCGGGATCATTCAATACGACAGTATGAACACGATACCAAGGCAAACCCATGGAAATACTCCTTAAGAGAAATAGAAACTATGTCACTTTATTTTATCGCATTAAACTCAAAAGACTATATACTGTGTACCTCACCTTTTTGCAGTAGATTCTGTATCAGAAAGGGCTCATTTTGATTTCATCCCATTGAAAATCAAAATAAGGGAACAACTCCGTTCGTAAGAACAAAGAGAAGCAGATCTATTCAGTCCAAGGCGCATCGGAAGATTGCATTTTTATAGTTAAACTGATCCATCGAATGGATCAAATATTAAGTGAATATTTTCACATTTTTTTATTTTTCTTTTTTTTTTTTATAGTGTAGGAGGAGCATGAAAAATTCCAAATTGAGTATTTCGAAGTTGCAAGACGTAGTCGAAGTCTTTGTTTCAGACTACATTTTGAACAGGGTGATAATCTTTCACTTATGTTCGTTTATGGTTATGCTTAGTACGAAACTCATTACTAACGACGAATGGTTACAGAGGGTCGATTTTTGGTTATCTAAGCGAAAAGATGCAAAAAGTGTTACTCCAGTTAACACTAAAACTATCTCTTTTAGTGAAAAATGTTTTCGGCGCAGATATGTCTTCTATGGACATATAGAAGAGGGTAGAGAAGCACAATTGTATAAAAATTGTGCAAGAACTTCACGTGCACACAGCTCGTTTAAACGGAATCCTTTTAGATCAACTTTGTGAATTTCTTGTTCAATTCAAGAATGAACAAATGAGTCTGAATGAGATGACTGAGCGTTTTCGAAAAGAGCTTAGTGCAGCGATTATAAATCGCTGCATATACTTTGAACACAAAGTAGAGCTTTATGATATTAAAGTAGAGCTTTATGATATTTTCACTTTAGTCGATCTTTTTGTGGACATTAACGCCGACTTAGGATTGTGCAATTTGTTTTCTGAAATTATAGAAAATGCAAAATTGGATCAATCCATTAACCAAACCATCAATAGATCTTTGAAAATGGAAATATGCTATCCATTCGATAGTATCTTTCCACCCTTCTTAATCAATTTTTGTAGGAGCAAAAATCTCCTTTTTAAAATAGTGCTTTTAACTTTTCTTTGTTCCGAAGAGCGCATTTCGATCGACGAGTTTATATCTTATCTTGAAAAGCTTTACGAAGCGGAATTCGTTCCATTGATAGAGGCCAGTAATCTGGCTAACGGGCCCCGCCAAATTCAGAACAGGTTTTTAGAACCTGGGCACAATAATTCTATTCACACAATACAATTTTATAACCTTGCGAAGTCTTATTGTATTGATGAATTGAATATGATTCAGGTACAGTTGAAACGAATCCACTCTAATATGGCCGGGTTACGAGCCGGCCTTCATTTGTGCTCCAAGGAGCAAGTGTTTTTGTCTTGTAAAAGCGATTTGAGAGTCTACATGAAGTCTTATTGCAAACAATTCAAAAAAATCAAAGAAAATTTTTGAAAAAAATCGCGAAACATCGGACATATTTGATTACTTTATTCAAAACGCATGTCGATTTCGCGATATGCATTCATATATTCGAAATTATGAATGCTACGATACGATGGAATGATCCAGGTTGGTTGGATTCATCGTCTGAAGATAATTCAGACGATGATTGGAGTGATCTGATCAAGTTTGGTATTGGAATTAAGAAAAAAAACTTTGATCCACCAAAAATCCCGGGTTCAGGGAGGTAAATGTTTGAGAAAAGGTCAAATTTTAGCAGACGGTGCCGCTACAGTTGGTGGGGAACTCGCTTTAGGGAAAAACATATTGGTAGCTTATATGCCATGGGAGGGTTACAATTTTGAAGATGCAGTACTAATTAGCGAACGTCTGATATATGAAGATATTTTTACGTCTTTTCACATTCGGAGATGGAAATTAAGACTTATGTGACTGAAAGAATCAATGATTCAAATATTAAACAATCAGTGAAGAAATATTACCTAATTTTCTAATCAACAACCAATACCTAAAAAATAGAAGTCAAAATGAAAATCATCATCAGCATTTTTTGTAGTAAAATAAGGATAACATTAATACTCTTCATAATAATCTTAAAGAAAAGTAGGAACTCTATGAAAAAAAAAAAGAAAAATACAGCACATGATTGGATATCCAGCTGGATCTTGGACTGGAGAGAGATATTAAGAGAGATCAAGAAATCTCACTCTTTCATAGACATTTTTTTCGACCAAGAACGCTTTATGAGACTCTTTGACTCCCGAATTTTGGGTATCCTATTTTCCAAAAATTCCCAGGGTTCAGGAAGCAATCGATATTTAACCAAAACAGGTTTAATAACTCGAGATTCCAGGATCAAAAATGTAGTAAAACGTGTCCATGGTGTCGTCAAAAATGTGGTAAGGGGTGTGATGCTACTTGTACTAGGGGTCTGTTATGTCGTCTTCAAAATCGAAATATAGTTGAACGAAAAAATATCTATTTGAGGGGTTTCTTCCTATACCTATGAATTCGGTTGGATCTAGAGAAGAATCTTCTAATATTAATAGATTTGTAATTTCGCTTTTGTATCCTCCAAAAGGATCTTCTAATCAATCCATACATCATTTCGATTCCATTAGAAATGAGGATGTGGAACGAACAGAGATAGAATCAGGTCGATTCCCGAAATTTCTTTTTGGATCTTCCTCAAAGTTCCGGCTATCCGCAGAAGGTGAAAAGCGGATGAATAATAATCTGCTTCCGGAAGAAATCGAAGAATTTCTTGGGAATCCTACAAGATCCATTCATTCTTTTTTCTCTGACAGATGGTCAGAACTTATCTGGGTTCGAGTCCTACGGAGAGGTCCCCTGTAGAGAAGGCTCTTTGGAAGAGAAATTGGGTGTTTCTTTTGTCCCCTTCAGGCGGCGATCGGAACATAAAGAACTGGTGGATCTATTCAAAATAATTAGGTATTTACAAAAAACCGTCTCAATTCATCCTATTTCCCCCGGGTATTCTATGATTCCGAAGGAGAAATCGAATGCAGAAGATCGATTTGCAGAAATGGTAAATCGATTCATTCTATCAATAACGGAGCCGAATAAGGATTCCATTGGAAAAGATAGTATGATCATCGAACTAGGACGAAATCTACGATCAATCAACATTTATCCAATTGGGCAAAGAGTGAGAAGAAATGGTTCGACCCTTTTATTTGTCGAACCCAGAGATCCAGGAATGGGTATCCTGATGCATATAGCAAATGGTCGAATGAGTTCCAGAATCTCCAGGAAGATTTCCTGGGATATTTCTCTTCGAAACAGGAGAAGCTTCAAGTAGTCTTCGATCAATTACGAGATTTACGAGATCAATTACGATGCCATATCACTGATTTTTCGAGTTATTGGGATTTGATTGATTGGTCCGAAATTTTCGACATATACGAATTCACTTTCACTAAGTTATTTCTTGTCCTTTTGCCCATGGCACGTCTCTTTTTTCATAAGTTACTTAAGTTACTTATCTTTTTTCCTAAGTTTTTGTACTGGTTATATCCCCGATTCTCTGTACATATCGGGAATATCGCCATTCATAGTTCTGAGATGTACATTTATGAATTGAAAGATCCGATCCAGGAGAAGTCGTTCGAACCACTACGTCTTCAAATCGTTCTTTTGAAGAAATTGAAACCCTTCTTATTGAACGATCATAATACTTCTCAAAGATTGGACGATCATAATACTTCCCAAGGATCGAAATTATGGATCAATGAAGAAAGAATATTCCCATTTTATTTCAACGAAATATCAAAGTGGATGATTGACTCATCCCATAGTAGAAAGAATCGCATGAAATCCTTTGATAACACGGATTCCTATTTCTCCATCATACCCCATGATCGAGACAATCTGGCTGAATCCCGTGAAAGCATTTCATAGAAGTTCTATGATATCTTCTTTTTATAAAGCAAATGGACTTCGATTTTGGAATGATCTACATCACTTTTGGTTCTGGGTCTCTTGTAAGAAAAGATTTCCCTTTTTTGTGGAAAAATTCGTATCAATAATGAGGATCTTACATATCGAAAATCCTCAATATCTCATTTATTCGCAACAAAATAGTTTCTTTGTACGTCGGTCAAAAAAAAACATTTTGTTTTGAGTCTTTCTGCAAGGGTATCTGACATAAACATACCTCAGGATCAGGATTTTCCAAAAAGTAGCGACAAAAGAGAGAACTTGTACAAATCTTTCATGTATAAATTGTATCAAAAATTCTATAATAGATTCTATACATCTTTCATTTTTCCAAGAACTCTTTATGCAATTCAATCCGATCCAGTCGTTTTTAGAGCTAGTTCCTCGATCGCGGACCTTTTTAAGACCAATTCAATCTGATCCAGTCGTTTCTAGAGCTAGTTCCTCGATCGCGGACCTTTTTAGATTGGAAAAAACTTTTTGGCAATCTTTTTCAGATATGAATCGATCTGATTCAAAAATGAAGAACTTGCATCAGTATCTCAGTGTCAATTCAAACATGGACTGTGGATCAAATCCATGTTCTGAGAAATCTTTACCATCCGGAAAGAAGGAAAAAAGGAGTCTTTTTGGTTTTCGAAGTAAAAAGAAATACGTTAAAAAAGAAATATCAAAATAATCATAAAAAAAAACTTTTTTCTGTAAAACTTTTCGAAGGGAATATTGAAGAAAATATTATTTACTTAGAATGGACTATTTACAAAGAATGGCTGCTCACGATCTTTACTACGAGCGGGTTCAAATATTTCAGATTCATCCTTTCCGAGATTTTTTCCTATTTTATATTCCCAACCGTGATATCCAAAATTCAAGATATTCTGGATATACCATGGGTATATCTTGAGAAGATTTTGATGAAATGGACTCTGATAAGTGAGAAGATTTTGATGAAATGGACTCTGATAAGTAAGAAGATTTCAAATCTTCATTTAGTACAGCTACTCCGAAAAAAGACTAATCTGTCTCGAACAAAGACTGATTCTTTTAATGGGTCTTCTCCTTTTCTTTCTTGTACATTTTCATTATTCTTCTCATATAGGAATAAGTCATTGATATCGGCTGAGTTCCTCTTTTCAATTCTTTTCCTTCTTCTTTTTGCTGGATATCTCGCTTGTAGAGGTCTTACCTTCATTTGCAAAACCTGTCGTCAGTTATTTCTAGATTTTGAAAAGATCAAATCTTGGGCAAATCCATCATGCTTCATGGAGTTGGAAAAACTTAGGGATAGGTATCCTATATCTTCTTTCAGGTCAGAGAATTTAGAGGATCCCTTTCCAGTTATTTTCCAGGATCCCATTGGATTTATAGAGAATCCCCGTCCAGTTATTGCTATTCTGCAAAAATACTATGTTATTCTGGAAGAATACATAGGAGAATTCTTCAATTTTCTGATAGAACTAGGATACCTACTACTTTTTCAGGAAGAATCTGAGAATCGAAATCGGATCGATTTGCTCATCTCTTATCTCACCTATCGCATAAGTTCTTTCATAAGTCTCATCCCAAATAATTTCATCAATCAAATCATTTTTTTTATAAATACGAGACATCTAAGTCCTACAAGTATAGAGATGTATTCATTGATAAGGAAAAGAAAAAAGGTGGGGAACTGGGATGATGAAATAGAATCCTGGGTGGCGGACACCGATTGGGTTGATGATCAAGAAAAAGAATTTGTGGTTCAGCTCTGCACCTTAAGTACAGAAAAAAGGATTAATGAAATTCTATGGAGTTTGACTCAGAGTAATCTTTTAGATGAAATAGTGGAACAACCTGGATCCAATTATTTACGGTACTTATTTGAAATGCAGCAAAAGGATCTATTGAATTATGAGTTCAATAAATCCTGTTTAGCGGAAAGACGGATATTTCTTGCTTATTATGAGACAATAACCTCGTGGGGGACTTTTCATTTGTCATCTCGTCCAACCCCCTTTTCGCTTCGCTTAGCCCCGTACCCTTCTAGGAGTGTTTTAGTGATAGGTTCTATAGGAATTGGGCGATCCTATTTGGTCAAATCCCTAGCGAAAAATTCTTATCTTCCTTTCATTAAGATATATCCGCTCGAGTACCGGTATTTATACGATTACGATTGCGATTTTTACGAGGCGTCTCTTTTGGTCTTTTTTGGATGGTGAATCATATTGGGTTGGAGGTGAATTCGACGACTGTGAGGATGAGGGTATTACTTCTATTCCTTTTGATGTTGATGATTTTGATGTTGATGATAGTGGCGATATTGCTAAGAATATTAATTTTGATAAGATTCTTTTCAATATGACACAGGATAGGCTAACTAGCAATAACCCATTTTATTGGGATATGACCGTGCAATTCGATTTGGCAAAAACAATATCTCCTTGTATAGTATGGATTCCAAACATTCATGATCTGGATCGGGATGAGTTGAGGTATTTATCCCTCCATCTAGAAGAGAGCTCTCTTTCCAATTCCAAGGATCGTCAAAGATGTTTTACTAGAAATATTCTAGTTATTGCTTCGACTCATATTCCCCGAGAAGTGGATCCCGCTCTAATAGGCCTGAATAAATTTAATACATTCATTAAGATACGAAGGCTTACTATTCCAGAACAACGAAGGTACTTCCGGATTCTTTCATATACTAGGGGATTTGGCTTGGAAAATCAAATATTCGATAGTAAGAAATTTGGGTCTATAACCATGAGTTCGAATGCACAACATCTTGTAGCACTTAACAATGAGGTCCTATCAATTAGTATTACACAGAGGAAATACATAATAGAAGAAACGAATTCAATTCGATTCGCTTCTTTTAGACAGACTTGGGATTTTTCAAACTCACATAAGATGGTTTTCAGGATCATAGGATCTTTTTGTATCAGATAGGAAGAGTTTTTTGCACAAAAATATATTTTCTAAGCAATTTTCCCATAGATCCTATATATATCTATATGCAGGACCCTATCGCGAGGAATAAAATATGGAGTTCTTATTTGTACAAATGGTACGTCGAACTTGAAAACAAATTTGAAGAAAATAACGATACTTCTTTATCTTTTGAGTTGTTCTGCCGGATTGGTCACTCAAGATCTTTGGTCTTCACCCGGACCCGATGTCAAAAATTGGATCACTTCTTCTGAATTTCTTGAGAATGATTCTCAGCTAGTTCAGAACCTATTAGAATTAGAAGGCTTTTCTGGTGGGATGCTCATGGATAGAAAAAAAATAGCAGTGAGACATTACTTCTTCGGTCCGAACCAAAGAATCCGTTAGATATGATGCAACAGAATTCTTTTTTCTACCCGTTATTCGTAGTAGATTGAGAAATGAAATAGAAAATAAACGAATCGGAGTTTGAAGAAGAGCATGAAAGCCGTGAAACCCGCAGAAGATAGAGAACGATTTCTTCAATGAAAATCAAATAGAAATAGACATAGTCCGGTCTCCTAGAATATTTCGCTATATATTTGATAATCTCGAAATTGAGAATATCAAAAAGCTTATAAAATCGGGGACTTCCTTATTGGGCCGAGTCATTTCAGGGCAACTGGCCTTTTTATCTTGAGGAAGATCAGCTTCAAGAGGAGGAGCTTCAAAGAGAATGATTCGGAGTTCTCGGAGAATGAAACAATTCAGCACCAGAAACAAGACAGATTTTCAAAAGAACAAAGCTTTTTTATAATAAACCGATTTATTTGGGAACCTTCGGAGCCATTCTTTCTCGTAGTCATATACCTGTACTTTTGGCTTTCACCTCGAGAATTTTTTTCAGATGATCATTTAGATGAGAAGAGTCCCTGAACCTAAAATAAGCATCCTTCTTCATATATAGAAGAAGACAGTTGGTTCCATAAGGGAGAAAAGTACTACGAATTGTTGGAGGCGTCGTCAGAGATGGCAAAGAAGACTTAGAATCAATAGTTCCTTATCTAAAGGATCTTTCTCCTCTCATATTCTGTTCGAGAGTTATCAGTATTTAGCGAATCTGTTCCTATCTAACGAAAGGCTATTGGATCAAATGACCAAAATATTGTTGAGAAAGAGATGGCTTTCTCCCGGAGGAAATGAACCATTTGATTTGTGGAACAGGAGAAAGATTTTCCCATTCCTTATCCGTAAAGATATGTAGCCATGAAAAAAGGGAAAGGCCTAGCGTGGAAGAGGATTGGCCGGGTGGTTGGTAGAGTCGTGGAAACACTTGTTTATTCGATATTTTGGACCTTAGTTCATACAAGCATAAATTTCAATCTTAGATCAAAGCACTATGTACGGATGATATAAACTGCCTAAACAAGAATTCCTTTCTTGTTTAGGCGAACAACCAGAGTAGAAAAACAGAGTAGAAAAAACGGATTCATTCGGATCGACATGAGGGTCCAACTCCATTGGATTGCCAGAATCCATCTTGTATATTTGAAGCAGGTTGACCCCCGTGCTTCTCTCATGGTACAACCCTCTTCCTGCTGAGCTGAGCCCCTATCTCCTCGGCCCACAGAGGAAAAAATGTAAGGCTGGTGCTCAAAATTCATTACGGAAGAAAGGACTCACAGAGCCAGGATCACTAGGGGGATCACTAACTTCTACTAAAACGAATACTAATATAATAGAAAAGAACTCTTTTTTCTGTATACTTTCCCCGGTTTCCATTGCTACCGCGGGCTTTACGCAATCGATCGGATCGTATAGATATCCCTTCAACACAACATAGGTCATCGAAAGGATCTCGGACAACTCACCAAAGCACGAAAGCCAGAATCTTTCCGAAAGTTGATTCCTATTTCAAGAGTGCATAACCGCATGGATAAGCTTACACTAACCCGTCAATTTTTGGATTCAATTGGGGATTTTTCCTTGGGAGGTATCCGGAAGAAATTGGAATGGAATAATATAGATTCATACAGAAGAAAAGGTTCTCTATTGATTCAAAGGGTATACCTATGGGATAGAATAAGAAAAATCGAAATGAAATGAAAGAATCCAGGAAAAAAAGGAAATCGAAAAAAGGAAATAGAACAAACAAATAAGTAGAAGATCGAAGAGCTCTCAAAATGACAAAAATTGAAACTCAAAAAAGGATCCTTCTTTCTAATTCTCTAAGGATGAGAGGCAAAGGGATTTCTATCGAGAAAGAGTTTCTTGTTCTTATTTAGATAGAAGATCGTGATTTGATCCGCATATGTTTCGTAAAAGAGAAATCTTTTCCTTTGATCATAAATGAAAAGTCTTCAATTGGAATATGAAAAACGTGACTGAATTGGTCTTAGTTACTCTTCGAAACGGAGTGGAAGAAGGGAAGAAATTCTCGAACGAAGAAAAGGATCCAATTACTTCGAAAGAATTGAACGAGGAGCTGTATGAGGTCAAAATCTCATGTACGGTTCTGTAGAGTGACAGTAAGGGTAACTTATCTGTCAACTTTTCTCCACTATCAACCCCAAAAAAACCAAACTCTGCCTTACGTAAAGTTGCCAGAGTACGATTAACCTCTAAATTTGAAATCACTGCTTATATACCAGGTATTGGCCATAATTTACAAGAACATTCTATAGTATTAGTAAGAGGAGGAAGGGTGAAGGATTTACCCGGTGTGAAATATCACATTGTTCGAGGAACCCGAGATGCTCTCGGAGTAAAGGGTCGTCAACAAGGGCGTTCTAGTGCGTTGTAGATTCTTATCCAAGACTTGTATCATTTGATGATGCCATGTGAATCGCTAGAAACATGTAAAGTGTATGGCTAACCCAATAACGAAAGTTTCGTAAGGGGACTGGAGCAGGCTATCATGAGACAAAAGATCTTCTTTCTAAAGAGATTCGATTCGGAACTATTAGATGTCCAGGGTCCAATATGAAAATCATTTCAGAGGTTTTCCCTTACTTTGTCCGTGTCAACAAACAATTCGAAATACCTCGACTTTTTCAGAACAGGTCTGAGTCAAATAGCAATGATTCGAAGCACTTTTTTTACAATTCAACTATGTATTTTCGGAAACCTAAGGACTCGATCGTATGGATATGTAAAATACAAGATTTCCAATCCTAACAGAAAAGGAGGGAAACGGATACTCAATCTCAAGTGAGTAAACAGAATTTCATACTCGATCTCATAGATCCATATAGAATTTCTGTGGAAAGCCGTATTCGACGAAAGTCGTATGTACGGCTTGGAGGGAGATCTTTCCTATCTTTTGAGATCCACCCTACAATATGGGGTCAAAAAAGCCAAAAAAAAAAAAATTGATTCGTTTTTTAGCCCTTATAAAAAGAAAACGGATTCTTTAACCTCTTTCACGCTCATGTCACGTCGAGGTACTGCAAAGAAAAAAACTGCAGAATTCGATCCAATTTCTTGTAGTCGAGTCGTTAACATGTTGGTTAACCGTATGATGAAAACACGGAAAAAAATCATTGGCTTATCAAATTTTCTATCGAGCCGCGTTAGATATTGAAAAAAAGACAAAAGAAAATCCAGTATCTATTTTACGTCAAGCAATACTTAGAGTAACTCCCAGGGTAGAGAGTAAAAACAAGAAGAGGAAAAAAACGGAAAGACTTATAAAGTCCCTGTTGCAATCCCACTTCCACAAGGAATATTACTTGCCATTCGTTGGTTATTAGAAGCCATCCCGAAAGCGTTCGGGTACAAGTATGACTTCACAATTAAGTTCCGAATTAATAGATGCTGCTTCAAAAAAACGTGGTAAGGCCATACGCAAAAAGGAGGAGACTCATAAAAGGGCAGAGGCAAGTAGAAGTTTTGCTCATTTTCGATTAATTCATGAACGGGATCTATGGATTTACATAGGTCCATGGATTCATACATCTCGATCGGAAAAGAATCAATAGAAAGAGAATCGGACGATATCTTTATCGAAAACAAATAAAAAAGGAAAAGAAAGATAAAACATAAATCATGATCAGCTAAGCCCCCGAGCGAGGGGGCTTGCTTAAGAATAGGAATCTTATGGAAATATCATGGAATCCGGTTTGATCCTATTT